>CAVNYN010201930.1:0-92857 GCA_963692815.1 Nyctanthes arbor-tristis
TTCCGATCTCAATGGCAGGAAGCAAATTTCATATCTTGATATAGCAAATCTGCTATTCAAGCGGCCAGCATAAAGATATGCATTGGAACCCACCTGCTCAACATGGTGAAGATATAGCATCCATCAAGGCCAAATCAATGGTCACCTTAAGATTCTGGTTGAGATCGGAATTCAAGAGCCCACACCACCCGCTCGACCTGGCTGTGTTGACATCTCAGAAAAGAAAGAAACCCATAAATTTGAATTGTTTTTAAGTTTTGATAGTTGATACCCGGCAAAGAAAATCTTTTATCCAATTGGGATCTATGTGATGGATGTGCTGCTTATCTCCCACGGGCTAGCTAGATTGGATCAAAGCAGCTGCGTCACAGAATTTGTCTACAACGGCGTCCCAGTTCTTGCATCTGATGCCCTGAGCATGCTTCGTTTCTGTTTTGGGTTCCATAGTAACACTCAACTCAATTTTGTTCAGACTCACTTCACTGCGGTTTCTAAGACGAGTCACCAGTAAACACACTGGCTTCAGTTCCTAAAGAATTTGTTCTCACATTCAATTATAAGCTGTTGATGATTCTAAAACAAAATGCAGACTGAAGCAGCACCTTTCTGATTAATATCTAACAATTACAAAATCATGTGGTTTGAAACTTTATCGACATAATCTCAGTGCTAGAAAATTGGACGCGTTAGAGATTGCTAGAATGCAGCTAAAGTGAAATCAGTTGAAACCAACGTTTGAAACAAATTGAAACACAGCAAGGTATCTATCATATATTTGATCAATTGAAACAGAGCAATCTTGCTTGATACATCATTACAAAACAAGCAAAATTTTAACAGAGACAATTTGGATGATACCTAAAGTTACACATTTGGAACGTACTCATCTATGTTGACAGTCAGAACTGAGAGTTTCATAGCTCGACCGACAAAATTTCGGCTGGTAAAGGAGTCATTATGTCAACAACCTCACTGTTGTCGGAAATACTGATTCTTGATTTTCCAGTGAGTGTAAAACCAGTCTCCGCTGTCTGATTCAGGCGGGCAAAAGGCATAGGCAGTCCATGAACCACAATCTTTTTGTTGTACACCAAATCGAAGTTCTTAATCTTGATGTAATTGATCCTCATTGGAGCTAAAGGACCGCCACCACCTCCAGTGGTGACCACCAGAGTCTGCCCTTTTTCCATAGTCGGCAGCTCTGTCCCTTTTGGCAGGCTCAATAGATCTGCGGCCATTAATAGCTTGTTGGGCACGACGTGGAACCCAAGTGCCGCCACGTAGGAGTGGCCGTTTCCGCCGGCGAAGATGGAGGAGTCGTCTACGGCGAAAAGGGTCATGGACTTGAGGTCGGAGAGTTCAGGATACTTGACCCGCATAGCCAGAGCCAGAACACTGCATCCACTAACGCGTAGTTTCGTCATTGCGTCTTTTAGCATCAGGCGGGTCATAAACAAAGCCGCCGTCGGAGCCGGGTGGCTCGGGAACGACGGAGTAGTCATTCTTTCAAGGCTGCAAGAAAGTGGAGATAAGTGGGAAATAAAGCCCTGAAGACCGTGTACAATCAGAAGCCCATTGTTGAAGAGATCCGGTTTTGTAATCTCCATACCATTGACGAATACCTTCTTGGTGGCTTCGGTGGTGGCTGAGGGGGTGGAAGTAATGGTGAGGCAGCGGTTTCTTGCGAAAGTCTCGATCTTCGTCCCAAAGGCTAAAGAACGGAGGAAATGGAGGGGATATAAACCTGGGAGTGTGTGTTCTTGAAGAAGAAGGGGGATGGAGCAAGAAGGGCAAGTCAGAAGAGAGGAATCCGTGGCAGCAAAAATGGTGGTTGGAATGGCGATGGATAGATTGGCATCGGCAGTTGCCTCCGAGAGATCGTGAAAACCGAGAGTCGAGAGAATGGCGGCAAACAGGGAGGGCGGGGATTGGGGGTTAGACGGTGGAAACCTAGCACACGAGGCGGTGGAGATGAAAATTGAGATGAAGACCATGAAGAACAGTGAAGTAGTGCTCGCCATTGATAACTGATAAGGAATGATTCTTGAAATTCCAGTAAAAATGTGAAGAATGAAGAGAGAATTGACAGTTATATCTGCAATAACTGCAGTGGCGGGAAGAATTCAAGAATCTGTTATGTGGATTTTTGAATTCGAATTAAAATCAATCAAATTCAGCAAATTAATTAAATATTTTATTTAATTAAATAAATCATCCAGAAAATTTCCTGCCAGACTTGAAGAAGAAGAAGAAGCCCAATAATGAGTAAAAGACAAGCTACATATGCACCTTAACTACTGCCCATATTTGGGTTAAAAAACCCAAATGCCTTGCTCTATAATTTTTAGACTTCTTTACCCAATACAGATTAAAATTTTTAAGAAAATTTTATGTTCTGATAGTGACACCACACCAAGAGAAAATGTATTCAAGTCCTATAACTTGTGATCAAGCATGAGAAAGAACAACTGTGAAATGGGATTTTCACTGGTTTAATGTAAAGAAACCAATACATTATTATGATGAATACTTGAACCTTTTCCCTCCAACCTTCACCTAATTTGCACCAAACTCCCCCCCTTCTTCTAATGGGGTGGCTTCACTCCTTCCTTTCCCCTCTGAAGAAACTCTGGTGCCGGCTTCGCTCGACCAAAAGAACCCGTAAATTTCAATCCATTTCTGCCAGATGATGATGATCATCATCATATGTATGTTGTTTTTCTCCTTCAATCTCTACCTTTCTTTAATTATTACCGCTCTTTTTTTGCAGGCGGGGGAATATACGTGTTGTATGAAGATGTAAAGTCGTGTTCTTGCGAAGATGTGCACGCTTTGTGGGCATTATTGGTGGATTCAGATGCAAATTCTGCATAGATTGCATCATGTCATGCTATGTTACCATGTAAAGAACGAGAGATTATTCTTCCTCCTTTTTTCTTTTTTTAGGTTTTTAATTTTGGGTTTTTCATAATGTAAATATATTTAATATTTTATGCATAGAAATAATTACTACATAAACATACTACCACAACATTTCCCCAACCATTTTTGTTGTTGATGATATCTGGATGAGGCTATTTGAATTTGGTATTAATCCATGTTAATGGCAGTTTTTCTAAGGAAATTGATTAGTCTTCATTTTTTGAGCATGATGTCTCACATGGCACCCATCTAAAAAAAGTAACCCCATCTGACTCCATTTTTGGAGGCCGATCAATTTCTTTAGAAAATTTGATGTTAATGTGTACATACATATATAATAATTGTATTAGAATGAATAAATAATGAACGAGTGAATACAATTCGCACCATCAGTTTGCCTTATTAATCGCCAAAAAACCTGAAAAACATACAGAATTTTTGCGAGCGGTATCATATGCATGCGTGGCAGGTGAACACTAGCTCCCTGTTTGAATTTTTTAAAATTCATCTAGTGTTGGCTAATATGTATTTAACCATTTTGTAAGAACCACTAAATTTCCACCGCTTGATGTGTGTGTGTGTGTGTTTGTATTTAAATATTCTACTTAAATAATTAACTTATGCTTTGCAAAGGTGCAGGCTAAATAACAAATATATATGAAGAAAATTAGCCGTTCCAATCTCTCACAAGAGGAAAGCGTGCGGTTATTTTCAATAAAAAATTAGTCCAAATATATCTGTTTTATAGAAGTGGAAGATATAGAAATACGTTCATTCAATAAAACATATGAATAATTATATTTTGACAAAAAATTGATGAAAAGAATGATAAAATTGACATGTGTCTTATGTAATTAGTGTTTAGGGGTTAATCTAGCTCATGGGCTAGGTGGGTTGGAACCCACCTTTTTTTTTTTGGAAAAAAAAAAACTAAATTTTGGCCAAAAAAATATTGTGTAGTTAAATTTAAATTCACTCATTTAACATCCTTATAACCAATTAAACCCAACATTAAACTTAAGTCCAAATTCAAAACCCAACCCATTAGCCATTGTCTTTGAAATCAAATTGGGTTCAACGACGACACACGACAGAAAGGCAACTCTTCAACTTCTTCTGTGTTCGACACGATTGTTTGACAAGAATTGAAGAGTATAGACGACATCCTTAGTTCTTCAAGATTAAAGACTTAGTTTTTTACGCTTTTTCTTTTTGTATATTCAGTTTTGCACATGTCAATATTGTGAGTTTTCTCTTTTTTTATTTATTTATTTATTTAGAATTTATGATTTTATTTTTTATAAATGATTTGTGTTTAATTGTTCAAATAATTAAATTGAAATATGAATTTTATACTTTTCAACTACATGAAGAGTTTATAAATTAGGACTTTATGTTTAATTTCCAATGGAAAGAGTATGTAAAAACTCGCTCTACTTTGATATGATATTATCAGTTTTTGTTCATAGTCCACATGGTTTGACATGATATTATCCGCTTTAGGTATAATCTACACGGTTTTGCTCTTGGGCTATCACTCAAAAGGCCTCATGCTTCATGTTAGTTGGAGTATGTCTCTTAGTTTATAAACTGGTATCTTTTCCTCTACCCAAGCGATGTAAGATTGATACTGTCACAATCACCCCACCTAAAGGAGTCCAACGTCCTCATTGGTCATACTTCCAAACCCAAGCAATGTGGGTCTCATTCCTCATGTCAATTGGAGTAGGTCTTTTAATTTATAAACTGATATTTTTTCCTCTACCCAAGTCATGTAGGATTGGGGCATTCACAATTACCCCACCTAAGGGGTCCAGTGTCCTCATTGACCACACTTCTAGACCCAAACAATGCGGATAGACTCCACATAAAGGGGTCCAACGTCCTCATTGGCCACACTGTCAGACCCAACGAAGTGGGATTGAAACTGTCACAATCACCGCACCTAAGAATACCCAACGTTCTCGTTGACTACACTTCTAGTTGGGCTCTTCCCTGATATCATCTGCAACGACTCGCTCCACTTTGATATGATATTATCCATTTTAAACCTAGCCTATATGGTTTTGCTCTTGAGCTTCCAATCAAAATGCCTCATGTCAGTTGGAGTGGGTCTCTTAACTTATAAACTGATCTCTTTTTTCTACAAAAATGATGTGAGATTGAGACTATCACATAGTATATTTTCATAATTTGATTTTGGATTTTGTAATTTCTTTAGAGGCGTATGATTAATTTGTAATCCAATTAATAGATAATATGACAATGTGATTACTACATGTGACTAAAAATGGAAAGAAACTTCCTCCAATACTTTAGTAAGAAAATGGATGATCATTCATCAAATAATGCAAATGGTCATAATGATGTTCCTTCTTCAAGTTTAATATCACCATCTAAAACCAAAAGACCCGGTCTTATTTGTTTATTGATATAAAGTTTGCTAAATTCTCGTTATTGTCTTATTTGTTTTTCTTGTATAGGCAAAACTTACCTTAGGAAAAAAATTTTAAAGCCCCCCAACCTAATAAATCCTAGATCCGTCACTGTTAGTGTTGATGTAAAAGCGATGTGATGTGTTGAAAAAAAATTGTGTCATATATTAGTTTTGTTGGTATTTTTATATGTTCTTTTGTTTAAATAGCACAACTCAAAATACATATGTGACTTTTTATTAAACAAAGAATAGAAAAGAATAATGTTATTTAGCACTATTGGTGCTTGACACCATATCAAAGTGGCACTAAATGATAAGTTGAATTAAGTAGATTATTTATTTATTCATTTAATTCCACTTATCATTTAATGACACATTAGATGCCACCTAGACTGGTGTAAATCACTAGTGATGCTACATAGCATTATTCAATAGAAAAAGGCATATCAATATGTTCATTTTAACTCAGTTTATGACTTTGTAAAAGGACCATATGAAACCAAGGTATGAAAAAAGAAACTCTTTGTTTTTCTTGCTAGGTCAGACTTCAGACGTAGGTCTCGTTATTTTATTTATTTATTTATTTATTATTTTTTTTTTTGAAGTAATTTATTTATTATTTTTAAGCGCTACAAATGGATGGTTGGGAAGGAAATCGACTTTAATGTTTTATTGTGTTATTTTTGTTACTTGTCCTTTTAAATTTAAGCGATCCAAACACAACTTTTCAACTTAGCCCATTAGTTTAGGCCCAAAGACGTCTAGGTCATGCCCATCGATCTTTAGGGTTTCAAAACCCTAGATTTAAAGCCTTTCCTGCGAGTGAGTCAGAGAACTCCCTTGAGAAGACGACGATTACTGAGCGATTAAGGGAGGCGTCCGGCGGCTAAAGCTACTGATACGACATCGTAATGACCAGCTCCACCTTTGTCAATATTTCTAACGTCGTTGATGCATACATTGAACGCGTAGAGTTTTTTATTATTATTATTTTTTTTTGGATAATAAATGTTAGTGCATTTTCTTAGTTGACAAATTACAGGAAAATGGCGGACAAGGCAGTGACTATCAGAACAAGGAAGTTCATGACTAACCGGCTCCTCTCTAGGAAACAATTTGTGAGTCCTCTTTTTACTATTTTATTTAATTATTTATGCTTGTACTTTCTTATTTATGTACCTTTTTTTCTGTTCAATAGATCATTGACGTACTGCATCCAGGAAGGCCCAATGTTTCTAAGGTTTGTTATCTTTGTCAATTTGTTTTCTACTGTATGTGCTGTTTTGCAATGCTGGATTTCAGTATTTTCGGATTTTTATGATCTAGCTTCCAAGGATTATATATTTATTTTGTTGATTACGGGTCTAAGAACATAATTTTTTTGGATTGAGTTGCTGTTATGTGGTGTGTATGTACAAAGGACATATGAACATTAAGAAAATAGATTAAATCTTTGGTTTCAACTGCTTTATATTGCTCATGTTACATTGTTTAACAATAAAGAAAATGTTAAGTACATGCTTTTTTTCTAATTTGAAAGTTCTCTTTTTTCCAAAGAACCACTTATATACTACTGTGTGTCATGGCTTCAGGCTGAGTTGAAGGAAAAGTTGGCACGGATGTATGAGGTTAAAGATCCCAATGCCATCTTTGTGTTCAAGTTCAGGACCCACTTTGGTGGTGGCAAATCGACAGGGTTTGGCTTGATCTATGATTCTGTTGAGAATGCAAAGAAGTATGAGCCAAAATACAGACTTATTAGGGTAATTTCTCTGCCCATTGAACTTTGCTTTCTTTTTATGCTCACAGTTGATTCATTTAAGTACAAATATGATGTCATTCCTCTGTTTGTTAGGTGAGTTCTTATATATCATACTAATTCCTGCTATCAAGCTTAGTGACACTCTGGACCTTCTTTTTGAAGTTGTAATATGATGCTCACTATTGCAACTTTACGCAACATCTCATCTTTTTTGTTGAGTTATAAGCATATCGTTTTAAAAAAGTTACTTTTCTAATGACATTCAGAGAAGATAATAGGGAAATATTAAACCTTAAGTTCTTGTTTTATTGTGTACAAGTTATCTTTTCATATGATGATAATTGATAGGATTCTAACCCTAGATTCTCATTTCTTTGTTTTTCTTTTGTAAAATACTTTCAACAGCCATTTCATCTGCTTTTACTTGCTTTTCTCATATCTTTCCTTACTAATGGCTATTTGAAGAAATGGAAAAAACATTAAACATCTACCTTGAGATTTTTTGGCAATATGGGGTACTTTCAGATTGTCCATCTTGTTTATTGTATTTTTTTTTTTTTTGGGCAATGTGAAGGTTTTTCTCATTGATTCTCCAGGTTTTCGATGCAACTTTTGCAATACGTTAAATGTGTGTTTCATTTTGCAGAATGGTCTTGATACTAAGGTTGAGAAGTCAAGGAAACAGATGAAGGAAAGGAAGAATAGAGCGAAAAAGATCCGTGGTGTTAAGAAGGTACTGGTTTATGCATATTGCAAATTTTGGTTCATGGATATATATTGAAGAACATGGAATCAAAATTTATTAACGATCTTATCGTTGGAGCATTTTCTCTGATGTGCCACTCCTCTTAGTACTGAGTAGTGTGTAATTCTTTCTGCTTTACTATTGCACTCGATTTTAAACAATTTTTTTAGATAGTATTTGCACCTTTGCTGTATTGGTAATACGTAAAATTCGCATTCTTGCAGATCGAAAGCTGGGGATGCTGCTAAGGCTGGAAAGAAGAAGTGATTTTTTACTATTTTGTGCCCTCTGGGTTTTGAAATTCAACATGAGAAGATTGGCTTTTCTCAAATCATCCGGATTTTACTTGTTTAGTTTAGTTTCTTCTGTTTCTTTGTTAAACTCAAGCAATTTTTTTGAGATGTTTACCCTCGAGCCTTGTTGAACACATTGAAGTAGAGGTTTCAAGTTTTGCATAACTGCAATTATGCTATTATTTTCCATGCGTGGTCTGTTTAAGTAAAGCTGTTTAAAAAATCTGCTTTGTTAAGGGTGTGTTAAAAATATGTTAAAAATTTTTTATTTTTTTTCCCTCTCTGCGTTGAACTCGTTGAAATAGAGGTTTTAAGTTCTCTGCCTAATTGCTATTCTGATGTGATATTAAGTGCGTAGTCTGCGTAAGTAAACTGTTTGCAAAATCTACTTCGTTGAGAGTATGTTGAAGAACACATCTTTCTATTGAATATAATTTCTATTGAACTCTACCACATGGAGAAAACTCGTGTCTGGTTCATTTAGAAATTTCTTTTGATCCTTGTAATTGTACTACGTTTCTTGGATATAAATGATAGGGGTTTGGCTTGTTAAAATGTAAAAGCACCAGTCTGACGTGTTCTAATAGCAGCCCCTTGATGCTGATTATTGTCTAGTAACTAATGCCATGGAAGCTCACAATTACGAGATACGGATCACATTTTGAATCACGACTCTACAGAATTGATGGCAGGTTTAGGAAAATCTTTTGCGCATCATTAACTCATTTAATGTATACAAGAAAGAACACAATAGACTAAGCTTGTATTGGTGTTCTTTTGAGGCAAAGGGCAATTAAAAATGGTAATTTTAATGACAATGGTGAAATAAGCTTGGATCACGATGACCTCAATAGTTATTAATGTATTGTCATACTGAAAAGGTTTATCTTCTTATTTTTCAACTTGGAAAGATTAAATTTTTTAGGTACTAGTGTCCTCTTTTGATGTGCTATTGTTTAGAGGAAATTTCCCAATGACTCTTTCTGGAAAGAAATAGAAAAACTGTTGTCATACTTTAACGAGTTAAATTGAATGATGATGATGATGATGATGATGATGATGATGATGATGATGGTAAATGATGATTCTAACTTTGTTTTCCTTCACTTTCATATCTTTATTCTAGAATGTCTCCGCCTCACTTGAGAAATTTCCTTGACATAGAAAAGATTAATTCTTGAATCTTGAAGTTGGTTCCATTGTACTTATTTTGGAGATGGTTGTAAGCTTGTTCCACATTTGAGTTGGTGAACTTAAAAAGATTTAAACTTGCTGGTTATAGTGCTATGGCCAACTATTCATGAGTGCACTAATAAAACTTGGTAGTAGCAGTTTATTTTCTTACCAAATTTCAAAAGGATGAAAATTCTTGTTGCATAACACTTGTATGTATAAGACGATGATAGAATTCCTTTGATACCCTCTGGTGCATAAATAATCATCCAACAATTAAAAGTTATATTACATTTGTCTTAGTACTAAAAAAATAGTTACCTTTTTAGAGATGAAAATATAGAAGTTTACCCTGTATTTTGAAGATGTAGATATGGGGCCTCCGTTGGTTTACGTAAATAATTTATCATCAACCTCTAATTTGTATGAGTTCAATATCCGGTTTTGTTCACTTACAATAGTCTCATGGGATTACACCATGAGATGCCTATGTGGCAGCTGACGTGAACGAATGACTAGGTTTAAAAAAAAAAAAAGTCAAAATTTTAGATTTAGAACTCGCGACTCAGGCTCCCAAAATCAGATCCCAAACCCTCCCAGTCCCTCCCTCTCCCTCACTCTCCACCCAGTCCTCTCTAGCGACCGAAGAAGAAGCACCATCCAGCGAACGGAGGCTGACGGAGACGACTGGCCACCGGCCGAGAACTCAATTTCGCACCTGAAAAAATCTCTCCCTCTCTTACGACCGCGACCCGATTCCGGCAGCAGAATGGACGGTGAGGAGGACCTTTATGCCCTTAAATTAGGCGAATCCAATATCTCGGTGAAGTCGATTTTTTCAATCCATTTTTTCTTTTATTTCTTTGAAGCAGAGAAGGAGTGTCGATCAGAGAAAGGGATTTGCCAAGATTCAAAAATTTCATACATTGAAAGAGGGATCTCGGATCAGAAGGGAGGATTTCAAAGGGGGATTTCGGTGAGCTTCGCCTGTTACTTTTAATTAAATATAGGCAGTCTTTCACTTTTAGAATGGTGTTAATTGAAAGTAGTCAGTTGTTCTCATGAATTAATATTTTTTGATGTATTACAAAATTTCTTGTATTAGTTGTATTGACAATGGTTGCAGTGGATGGTATTAAAAATTTTTGTTGAAAATAAGATTTGTGGTGTTTTATTGGCAATGGTGGTATTCACAATGGTATGAAAAATTTGGTTGAAATTTTGGTAGTATTGACAATGGTTGTAATGGATGATATTAAAAGTAGTAGATGAAATTAAGTTTTGTGGTGTTTTATTGCCAATGGCATTAAAAATTTATTTGAAATTTTAATAGTATTGACAATGGTTGCAATGGATGGTATTAAAAGTATTAGTTGAAATTAAGATTTGTGGTGTTTACTGCCAGTGGTTGTATTGACATTAGCAACTGGAACCTAAAGTAGAAGCTAATTCAGTACAACACAGTGCAGCAATATAACATTAGGATTATGCAAGAGAAAAATCACATACTGCTTGAGATAGCAAGACAGAATTTAAGGTCCACATGTTAGTTTATGCTTCCACAATATTTGTTTGGCTCCAAAAATATTGGAATCCTAAGTTAAGAAGAACAAGATTCAAGTAATAAAATGAAATGCATCCTACCATCCTTGTGTTTTGAAATTCTTTTGCTTATTTATTTGCTGATCTTCAATTGAATATATAATTTGACTTTGATTAACAAGGTGCTTTGTTCATAAGTGCAGGTACTAACAAAGATGTACGTCCACAACAACGTCACACTGGGAATGAATTATGTAGTTTGTCACAACTGTAGATTTCTTGGCCATTGGATGTCGGAGCATGTGTGCACAAAAAAGGGCATGTGCAGTTGTTGGAAGTGTTGAAGAGACCAACACATGGCAACAAAACTTGTAGGAATTTGTAGAAATTGGAACAATGATCTTGTGTAATGTTTGTTGTAATTGCTATGTTGGTAGGATGTCATGTTTAAACGGATGCTTTAGAGTAGATTAGCCATGTGATTTTCTTGTACGGCTCTGAATAGTATATGTGAAGCTGAAACCTTATGTTCCAAATGTATGAAATTATCTTTTATATTGATGGAGTGTGATTTGGTACAAAGCCTAGGAACTGCCTTTTATGTTGACAAAGAATGATTCAACTTGCTCTCCCCTATTTATTTACAAGAATTATTCTGTTTAAAAGAGATCTAGAGATCATGATCTTGCTTCATTAAATAGAATTGTTTAATATATCTATTCACTAGTAACATACATAGATTCTAGAGTGTTTCCTATAAACATATAGAAGTCACAATATCCAAAACGCATCATAAACCAACAATCTAAAATAGTTTTCCTAACCCTGTGCAATGAAAGAATCACCAACAAGACAGTCAATCCACAAGATTGATAAAATAACTTAGTCAAACCGCCAAAGTGAAATAGAACAACGTTCAACAGCAGTTAAAAAATAGAACACATGTTCAAAGTGATACAGTCAATGAAGTCGAAGAAAGTAACACGGTATAGGGTGAAACAACAATTTAAAAACAAAAGCCATATATTACATTAATATGCTAATCCACTCCCCGAGCCATGTTGCCCAAAGCTACTAGTATTGCCCACTACCCAAGAGCTATACATCAAAGTTCCCTATCATCGCCTTCCTGAAAACTCTTACTAATTGGAAAACCTTCATGATACACATAACTTCTATAAAATTCATATATTGCATCAAGTCTGGGAACTTCATTCCAACTTTAGAAGCAATCTGAACACCATCCCCTTCCATTATAGGCTTAGCCAAAACATCAGTATGCTCCATCACCGCGTCACCATCAACTAATTCATCCCAGCTTATCACAAGAGTTGCCAACACCTCACTACTTTCCAACAATATCTTGTAGCCAGTTCCTCCAATTCCTATGAGTAGATGATTATTACAAAAATCAGTTAGTGTTTGTACATGAATAGGAAAACACTTTTATTGTAAAGAATGGTAACATTTATATCACTTTAATAAAATTACTACAATTATCTCTGCTCAACAAATTAAAATTATCTCTTCTAAAATTACTACATTTATATCACTTTAATAAAATTACTACAAGTATCGACTCGACTCAACAAATTAAAAAAAAATTACTATATAACTTTATAAAATAATTCATTTCATGAAACCAAAAGTACATCAAATTTGTCAAAACTATGTGCGATGAAGGTAATGTCAAAATAAGCATTGAAATGAAGACTCTAAAGTTTATTCAATCATACATGCATACATAATAGTTCCATGTAGGATTTATGCATATCATCATCTTCTACCCATAGGCCATTGTGAGTCATTAGGATGTCTTAATCATACATTTTGAATCTTTGATACAAATCCATTATTGAAATCCTATAGAGGATATAAGTGGACACAAGAAATGTAATGTATTAATTTTATGGACAGATAATATATGATGAGAATTGATGAATATAATTATGAAAGATATTATATAGAAAAAAAAAAGAAAAAGAAAAATTAACACCACAAGTATCCCCTGAGGAGGAACCCAAAAATCAAAATGAGTAGTTGAACAAAACTCCAAATAAATGCTAGCTAGCTCATCTAAATCTGTCACCTCTTATGCAAACCACCAAAACTAAAATCATGCACCTGCAAATTTCACCAAACTCACAACCATAACTCAAACCACTTTATCAATCGAAGTTCATGTGTGTGTAGATATATATATAGCCAAAATGAAATTTACACAAGTAAGCCAAAATTTACACAACTAATGCCCACACTTTTTTATCCTTTCCCTTACATCACTATGATATTCCAAAGATGCTAAGAGTATCATATTTTGAAGTATGAAGCAACTCAAATGGAAGTTGACTTTGAGGGGTCATTCTCTCGTAATGGTAAACCCTTAATAATAGAACTATGCATGTATTAGTCAATTTAAAGTGTTAATGAAGGAAGGTGTGTTCTTGTTCCTTTGATATGAAATTCCATGGTTATTCTAAAAGTGGTGCTGCTTCTCTTTTCAACAATCTTTTTGTCGTTTCTATTGGAGCGGGGCTAAGCACATTTTTTCTAAGTGTTGCGTGAATTTGTGGGTTGTAATAGGCGTGGGTAAAGCACATTCGACCATTGATACTTTATGGATCTTTTCCTCTGTTGTTATTTGTTGAGTTTAAATTTGATTTGTTTCAAGTTTCCAATCACGTGATGTATTCTAATGGGTATTGCATATCGACAAAGAAATGACTTAAATGAAATTGTATAAAAGTTGTTATTCATTATTTTACTGGCTGTTGAGATGTTGATTCTAACTAGTTTTATATAAAAATATACCAGCTAAAAATAATGTAAACTATTATCATAAAAATCCATCTATAAGAATAATCAACAATCCCTCCAATTGTATAAATATAAATAATTATTATCACCCTTTCAACAAATATAAGTAATTATAAATAGCTACACTTTATAAGATATTAAAACTGACAATTGTATATAACACATATGAACCTTTAAATGAAGAATAAATCCTGCAATAACAAAATAACATTTGAAGAAATAATTAACAAATAAATACATGGAAAGAACTTAATCTATAATAAATGAAGGAAAGCCGTAATCATATCAAGTAGAAGTTTTTCCTAATACACAGACCAGCGTATAACCTATTAGAAAGAATAATTAAATAAAAATAAGTTAATGAACACAAACCAAAATAATTTATTTTAAATATAATATAAATACAAAAGTGACAATTATAACATACAAGTATTAAAAATACAGTAAATAATATAAGAAAGACGATAACAGTTGAAAAAAAAATTCCCACACCTTTATAGCATATTGAATTTTAAACAGCCTCATCTTGTGAGTGAGTTGTGCTATTTGAACAAAATCACATATAAAAATTCTAGCAAAACTGACTCGTGGCATAATCTTATTTTTCAATACATCATATCACTTTTAGGGTATCTCCAATGTATAGTCAACGTCGAATGTCATAGCTCAAAGTTCAATAATCATTTATGTATACTTGAATTAAGTAATCAATAATAATTAAAAATTTAATATCAATTCATAACTTCGTTAAGTTCAACAAAAAATATAAATATACAGCTTTTAAAGTTTTATTATATAAAAATTCATAAAATAAGGGTAATATCCTCCAAAGTTATCAACGTAAATATAATTAAATAACCAGACTCCGTAAAACAATAGTAAAGTCAATTAAAGTTTCCAACAAGAAAGAATAATAAAATTGGAGTACCGTGTATTTAAAAAGTTTCTCTTGTATCCCATCCATAAGTTCTCCTGTCTCAATATCATTTTCCTAAATAAATTTGAAGACGAACTCAGTAAAAGATATAAGTTAACAATAAATTGAAAAACCATTTAGTATAATATTGATTCAAATTAACAATTAAAATACAAAAACACTATATACGAGTTTATATAGATAACAAACGACACACGAATTAAAAAAAAATAAATATAACTGTTTCAGAGAGTACAAATTAACTAATGATGAAAGAAAATAAAGTTCAAATTAAAGCTATAATTAGGGCTTTCATACATCGAACGAAAAAATTAGGTGAAAAACGCATGAAAATTTAAATCAAACAAATTTAATAAAGTTTAATATTTTAGCAAAATCGCTGGAAGAATTATACACAAATAAGAAACTTCCCTTACTGATGGAAATTATAGAAATTCAAAAATTAAAAAAAAAGATGATTAGATCCACATATGATAGATACTAAATCCACAACTCTCCTATTATTACACCCAACACTGAAGAATTTGTCTTAGAATAGGTGTTTCAGAAGATATGGCTCACCGAATCCAGCTAGAAAAATATTTAGGAGCGAAAATTTTGTATAGATATGAACAAATATATGCGAATCACGGAACCCAAAAAGAAATGAGCATAAGATTAAAAAAACAAAATTAAAAAGCACAGCCTAAAAATCGTATCTTTGAAAAAAAAAAAAAAGATTGTAAAATACAAGAATGATGGAATCGAACTAGGAAATGTGTGTGAGGTCAACATTGTTTTCTCTCTTTTTTTTTCTTTTTGCATATATAAGTTCACCTGTTCCAACCTTAACGACACGGTTTTGTACCCATTCTCATTTTCACCCTAATAGTTTCTCTCTCTAGCCATGGTGAATTGGCGAGTCTCATTTCTCAGATCACATATCAATCGATACCATTTTCCAAACCCTAGAAAATCATCTTTGATCATCCATGTCTTGTTGATGTCTGTTTTCATGTTTATATATCTCTCAACGCATATGACTTTGTTTGATTTTGGTCTACTAATTCTTTTTTGCAGAGAGTTGCTTTTTTTTTTTTTTTATTGTTCCACCTAAACCCTATTCTTTGTAAGAATCATTTCCATCCTCCGTGAGAAACAAATGCAGCATATCAAGTATATGGGCCTTTTAATGGTTAATCAAGATCTATACTCTTCAGGTTTTTCCGCTCTGGTCTAGGCCTTCGGGCCACCGACGTCCAAGCCACCACTATGGGAGACGTCGCCACCACCCTACCACCTTGTCGGATCATCTCCTTCTAGAATTTTTCTAGTAGTATAGGTCTATATCGTTCATGAATACCTGGATTCAACTAATCGGTGAAGGCTTTATCCTTGTTTACTTTAAAAAAATAGTTGGGGAAATGGCGGTACTTGGTGGAAGTTAGGAGTAAGTAATCGGAGAAAGCAATATATTTTTTCATTATTTTATTTAAATCTTTTGGATTTTTTAAAATATTTTTCTACTAATTTTCTTTTGTTTCATACAAAGGTAAAATGATCATTTTATAAGCATATAAAAATGAAAATAGATAGAAATTGGCCATATGGACCTTTTGTGGATTTTTTCAAAATATTGGAGACCTAAAGCCTTAAAAAAAGATTAAGGATTAAATTATTACTTCTTATAAAGATTGGGGACCTTTTGTGCAGTTTACCCATAAAACTAAAATTATAGTGTCCTTCGTTTCTTGGGCTTTTCTTCTTAAACCCAGTTACGAATAAAGCCCAATTTGTAAAATGAGCCCATAGCTCATATCCAGTGACTGCAATTCTCTATTATAAAAGCCCCAGTTTAAGATACCAACTAGGGTTTGTGTCGATTTTGCTCCACTGAAGCGCAGCCGTACTGGGAGTTATCGCAGCTTCTCCACAGCCAAATTCCAAACACTAGACATGGTTATTCTCTTCCCCCTCTAGTTTCAGTTAGTCTTTTGGTTATCTTTCCGTTTGTGGTTTGGCTGATCTGATTATTGTTGTGGGAATAATTCAATTGCAGTCTCTGGTAGCAAATGAGGATTTCCAGCATATTCTGCGTGTTCAGAACACCAACGTGGATGGGAAGCAGAAGATCATGTTTGCCATGATCTCCATCAAGGGTATTGGCCGTCGTTTCGCTAACATCGCCTGCAAAAAGGCCGACATCGACATGAACAAGAGGTTCACTCTTTTTTGTTTATGTTCTATATATTTTTTTAAGTCGTGCTCTCAGTTTTTGTTAATCTTTGTGCTCATTTTGATGCTAATGCTGTATGATACTCGTTAGGGATTTATTTATTTATAAGCGAGAGCGAAAGTAAAAAACTTTAGTTTCTACTAATAACATTGGCTTTAGATCTTTGTGGGTTATGTGCTTTTTGGATTCTTGAGTTAATTAAAATGAGCTCTTTTTTCGTTTTGGGTAGAGTTCTTATACCTGTTACTTATTAACTTATTCGTCAATTATTTATAAATGTATTTTCCGTGCTGCTTTTGGTTTTCTTAAATTTGGTATCTGCATCCCCATCTCCACTAGTAGAAAGCTTCATTTTTTAGGGCACACTGCCTCTTTCATAAAGCAATTGCAAAGCAGGTTTTATGTAGTTTTTGTATCGTGCTTTAATTCAGCATTTCTGCATCTTTTGGATGTTGATTCCTGCCCTAGTTGTTTAAAAACAAACTTTTGAAATCTGGTTTTTAATTTGGAACGGAGAATATGCACCTTAAATTTTGGATTGAAGACATCTTTACTTTCTTTTAGTCCCCTACTTGGAGCCTATGTATTTTTTTGATTAACCTATTTTCTCTGTGGGCGCTGAATGTCACCCAAAATACCTAAGTGATTTTAGTTGTTTCTATTTTAAATTGTGTTCTTTATGAACCTTGATTTTGCCTGGGCATGGGATGTTAAACAACTAGTTGCATAGCTTCTTCTCTGTCAAGAGTGCCACTTTGCTTCTTGTAGATGGTTATTTTTCTGCTTTAATGGGAATTGTGAATTCTCCCTGCAAGTTCAAATTAATTCTTCAAAAATCTCATATTTGATGTCTCAACCCCATGCTTCGAGAGTAAGACTTTAAAAAATATACCGATGGAAGCGTCACTTTTGCCGGGTTTATTGTTAATTTGTTATGTGATGAGTTCACTGTAAATACTTGTACTATACTCGCTTTGCTGGTTAAATGAACAAGAACGTAGTTTTGTACTCATGGTTTTTGACAATTAATTGCCAGGGCTGGAGAGCTCTCTGCTGCTGAGATTGACAGCTTGATGACAATTGTGGCCAATCCTCGTCAATTCAAGATCCCTGATTGGTTTCTTAATAGGAAGAAGGATTACAAGGATGGAAAGTACTCTCAAGTTACTTCCAATGCATTGGATATGAAGCTTAGGGACGATCTGGAACGTTTGAAGAAGATCAGGTTTGACCTCACAGTCTATTTCTTAAGCATACTGCCTTTAATTTATTTTCATCTTTTTTATTTGATTGATCCTCTCTTGCAGGAACCACCGTGGTCTCCGCCACTATTGGGGTCTTCGTGTTCGTGGGCAACACACCAAGACCACTGGCCGTAGAGGAAAGACTGTTGGTGTCTCCAAGAAGCGATGAACACCATATTTTCTTAATAATATATGCATGGGTTTTCTGTTTTGAGTTTTGTTGCGGCTTAAGATCTTATTACAGCTAGTAATTTTGCTTATTTGAATCAAGTACTTCCTATTTTATCTTTGATATGTTGAATTTAGAGAATTATTACTACAGAATCATTAGAGGTGTGGATTACTTTAGTTTTCCGGTTACTTTAAATATCTGTATTTGCCTGATTTGATGATCCCAGCGTGAAAGTAGTATATTTGTCTGATTAAAAGTCTAGCTGGTATTTTTTTCTATTTAGGGTGAACGAAGCATTCATGTCTGAATTCTTGAAGACTTGAAAATTAAGTCATATTTTGGAATTAAGAAAATAATGTCAAGATTGGTATTTCATATTATTTTATCACGGTGCGTGTACTTGTAAGGCTCTAAAGAAAAATGTCATTATTTCTTTAGCATAATTTGCATATCCATCTTTTCAATACCATAAGGAATCATAATATGGTGTTTTGGACTATGTTGTTGCAGTGGTGCGGTTTCTTGATGCGCATGTCCCTTGTGTGTGTTTCTGGTGGTTTCCTTTTTGCTGCTGCTGGTATTGTTTTCTTTGATTTTCTTTTGTTTTCCCTGTGTGGAATTGGTTTGTACTCTGATGTCTATTTTGGCCTACTCTATTATCGGTTTTGCTATTTTGCCCTACTTTATTATCGTTTTTTTTAATTTTTGAAGTATTGTTAATTTGTTATTTCATCAGTCGCAAGGTAGAAATGAAACGTTTTACAATTGTAGAAGCATTAGTATTTAAAATTGTCTGGAGAGACTAATTAGACACAACCTTGTCGAGGACATAAATTTTGGAGTACACGAAAGTTTAAGGGGTTAGCATTGAAAAAAGATTACAATGGGAATGATTTTGCAACTGAAACCAAAGGTTGAGGTTTGGTTAATATAGAAAAGCAAAGGTTGGAACGTAGTCTGAAACAGATCTAACAGGTTGGGTGCGATTAAAACTTTATTGTTGCACCATTATTTTTAATAAGCCAACAAGGAGCGACAACCCTCGGCCCATCGAGTATCTATGGCGCTTAAACGAATTCAAAGGGATAAAATGGCCCATTACTCATACCGTGGGCCAGCAAATCTACAAGATCTGAAATTAGTGTTCCATTAAGCTCTTGATGAGCCGAGCAAACTGGCTCATAGCTCAAAATAATTTTTCTATTAGTCCGCATGAGAGGCCGAATACAGCTTGATGTCAGAAGTTTTTTGGTCTTAAGCAGTCCCAAGAAGCTTCTTTGGGCTTCTCTGGGCCCAAGATAGTATTTTATTAGGCCTCACGGTAGGCCCATATGATCCGTCATATGTGAAATGGTTTTCGTTCGGCCCCAATTAGTTCTATTAGGCTCAAGAGGCCCAATACAGCTTGATCCATCGAGGTTTATTAGGTTTCCCTGAAGAAGCTTCTCCAGTTAGTAATTTAAACATTTTTATTTTTTTTCTTTATAAATTCATCTGTCATGATTTGATTGTTGATTTAACGACTACTCAACAATCATTACACATCTTAAACTTCAATTAAATTACCACCACTCATTTCCACTTATTATAAGTTTCTTTTATAAATTGAAAAAATAAAGAGCTTCAAACAAGCTCTAATGAGTGTCATTCGGCCCAAAATAATTCTATTAGGCTGCATGGGAGGCCCAATTGAGCTTGATCCATTTTGCTAATAGCCCGCCCATTAATTTTCGTGAGCCTATACATAGGATCCAGCTTGGTAATAGCCCGTCCATTAATTTTCATGAGCCGTAAATGATGATCCATTAAGCTTCCATGGGTGCACACAGTGTAGCCCATTATTAGAGTAAATGGCCTGAGGCCATGGACCCACCACACTTAAATGGATTATTGCCCTTGAAGATTAGTGGCCGATGAAGCAAATAGCCCACTAATCTTCTGTGTGCTGAAGTCTTGGCCCATTAGGCCATTAATTAATGGGCAGTAGTGCTTGGCCCATTAATTGTAAAATCCAATCTTTTGGGCCCGCCCACGGCCTCATTTAGCCTTTGAAGACGGTGTCCAATATTGCTTTTGTTGGGCTGTAGCCCGTAGCTTATTAATTTTCCCTTGGGTCCTGGAAGGAGGCCTTTTGAGCTTTATATGACACATGCGGCCCATTAATATTTAGGCCGATGAAGACTTTTATGGACAGCTCGAGTGGCCCATTTAGTTCATAATGGGCTGTACTTTATGGCCCATTGTCTTTTCTTGGGCTTATAGTTTGGTCCATTACGTTTTGTTCGGCCGTCGGCCATGGCTTATAAGCTTCCTTTGGGCTTCTATACTGGCCTAGTGGGGGTTTTAATTAATTCTTACATCCTATGTAACTCATGACCCAACCTTTTAATTCGGTGAGCCCACTACGCTTTTGTTGGGCTGTATGCGGCGGCCCATTAGTCTTCCTAAGTATATTACGATGAGTAGAGGACTATCAATGATGCTTTTAGTGCGCCGTGAACATACCTAAGTATATTAAGAAAATAGCCCATTAAGCTTTAGTGGGCCTATCTTGTGTCTCTTTTTTGTTGGGCTCTTAAAAAGTTGATGCGCTGTCATTTTACGGGGCTGGGCAGGGTTCGGGCCAGTCCGAACCCGACCCGACGAAAACCAAATTAGCCCAGCTACCAACCCTAACAGATCGGCCCGGAAACCCGACCCAACCCGAAATTTGGTATAAACCCGACCATTTCATTTATAGCCCATCTAGTTGAAACTTGGTATAAACCCTTGTTACGGTTCTATTTCTATTTTGAATAGAAAAAGAACGCTAGGAGATATGTAAACTTGACATTATATATCAGAACCACATCAAGAATATACAAAGTGTCAGTCTTAAACCTATACAGGATTGATGGACATAACTTCAAAATTTTTGCTGTCCGATCTGGGTTGACCATCCATAGTTTATAACCACTAATGCTCAAGCAATAGTCAAAACATATTTTGCAGAAACTTTTAGAGGAAGTTGGATGTGATATTGCTCGTGCGCATTTCACAAAATCAAGATGCCTACTGTCAGACGATAACCACTATAACATTCTACAGCTGTCCATTCATATAGCGTTATAACTTCAATATATATGCTTCTCTGTTCCCAACATCTAGCCAACAAATTGAAACGGATAAATCTTTAATACTAGAGGTGGGAAAAAAGTTTCTAGTGCTAGCTGTAGCTTCAAGTTTTCAGTTACCGTTGAGCAGAAAACTGGGGTACCAAATGCAGATACTTCCAATATTTCTTATCTTTGACAGAATATCTGTAAGTAAATACGTTGTGCATTGTATTTCCTTCTGCCATTTTATGAAAAAGTTCAATCGCTCATGGCGCATCGCCACCAATGCAAAAAAACACACATAAGCTTGTTATAAAATAATGAGGTTGATAGCACAACCTTTTCATTCCATCTCCAAAAACAAATCATACCCCTTTTCAATTTCTTTAACTTTAAAAAAAAAAAGGTCAATCCAGAAGGCCATTGTTGTGCTTTGAACCACATTTTACAAAATCGTCTGAAGGAAGTTAAATGTGACATTGCCTGTGCGCATTTCTGAAACCATTGAGGACTTGTCAGGATACGTTGACTGTCAAGCTATAATATTGTCCATGGATAGTACGTTTCCATGTTGCCCAACATCTGGCCAGCAAAGTGAGCTTGATAAATCTTTCACGTCAGTGTCTGGGTAATTAATCAGACATCTCATTTCTGACTGAGCCACTGAGCTTTGGACCAGAAAACTGGGGAATCAAACTCATATATTTAGAATAATTTTTATCTTTTGACAAAATATCTGCAACTAGATGTACTGTGCATTCATCCGGCAACATATTTCTCTTTGCCATTTTTTGAAGAAGCTCAACCACTTTGCTGGGTCATTACAAATGCAAAAACTGGGAATAAGCGTATTTAAAATGATGATACTGACATCATAACCTTTTCTTTCCATCTCCATAAGCAAGTCATACGCCTTCTCCATTTCTTTATTTTTACAGAATCCATTGATCATGATGGAATAAGTAATAGTTGTCGGCAGCAAGCCCTTTGCTGATAACCTTTCAAACATCTCACTGGCCACCTCAACCTTTCCAGCTTTACACATCTCCATCAAAGACACAATTATATAGTTGAATTTCAAGAACAAAACCAGATCTTTCCAGGCAATGAAATAGCTCCATCGCATCTGTAAAGCAATTGTTTTTGAAATATCCATCTATCAGAATGGTATATGTAAGAATTGTTGGCACCAAGCCCTTCTCAGGCAACCTGTCAAACAGATCTCTGGCCAAACCGAGCATTCTCGTTTTAAATAATCCATCAAGGACAGAACTATAGGTTTCAATGCCAAGGAGGAATCCAGAGCTTTCCAGATTATAAAACAGCTCCAATGCCTCTTCAAGACAATTATTTTTGAAAAATCCATCTAACAGTGTGACATATGTATAAGAATCCGGGGTTACTCCAAGGACTTTCATCTTTACAAAAAGTTCCCTTGCTTCCTCAACTTTACCTGATAGAAATAGACCAGCCAACAAAGTGTTGTATGTAATTACATCTGGCTCGGATTCTAGATGGACCATTTCCTTGTAAAGGCTCATGGCCTCTTCCAGTTGATTCTCCTTGCAGAACCCATTTATCAATATACTGAATGTAATAGAACTCGGCTATTCACCCCCTTGAACCATCAAGTCCGATAATCCCTTGGCTTCATTGATCTTTCCCTCATTACAGAGGGCACACATCAAGATACTAAACAAAATCACGTCAGGGAGAATTCCTTGATCCACCATTTCAATGAAGTAGTGCTTTGCCTCTTCCCACTGACCAACTTCACACAAACCATGAATCAAACTATTATAAGTAACTACATCTGGCATAATTCCCTTACCCTTCATCTCCACAAACAATTGTTTACAATTGCCCAGCAACCCTGCCTTACAAAGACCATCGATAAGTGTGTTATAAGTAACTAAATCCGGCTTAAATCTTAAATCAGATTTCTGTTTAAGGTACCCCGATCCTTTATACAACCGCAGGGCAACTTCTGCGTTTCCAGTCTTACGTAGCCCATTAATCAAGATATTCCAAGTATTTGTACTTGGTTGACAATCCATACCACGAATTTGATTGAACAATAAAACTGCATCGTGTATCTTGTCTTCCATACACAGCCCTTGAATCAATGGAGTAAAAGTGAAACAATTTGGAAGATACCTCCTCTTCAAAATTCTACCCAAAAGAGCAAATCCAATATCAATCCTTTTCAAGCTACAATAACAATTGACCAAAATGCTCAATGTAGCAATATTTGGCAATAACTTAGCTTCAACCAACCTCCGGTACATAACAATCACCTCCAGATAATTCTTGGTTTTGGCAAAAGCGCCCATCAATTTGTTAAATGAAAAGATGGGCGGCAAGGGTTGCATTTGTAGCATCTGATCAAAGGAGGTTAATGCATCCTTGATGTTCATTTCTCCACACGATTCATAGTAGGTTAAGTTTTTGGAATTTGGTAAAAGCTTACCTCTTCGGGAGGTTACGGTAGACGCTCTGGAAGCCATTCTCACATAGAAAATCCCCAGAAACAGAAGACAGGCTGCCGGATTAAACCCCTAAATCTGAAGAAGGAACAGATGCATACACTTCTGGTGCGTGTCCAGAAGCAAAACGGAAGTTGGGTCACTCCAGCAAAATAGTTGATAAAATCCGTCCGTCCAAGAAGTCCCCAACCTTTTAAGTCTATTTCCACTTATGTCTCCAACCTTTTGCAATTTGCATTTTTTACTTCAATCTTTTAATCTTGACGAATAAAACTCCAACTTTTCAAAAATAAGCTTGTCAAAAAAATAAGCGTCATTCATCCAAAATTTCACATTTTATTATAAATTTTCTATTTTTTATTCTTTGTTTGGTTCTGACGTGTTGAATTTTGTAAATTCTTAATTGTATCATTTCGTAAATTCTTAATTGTATCATACCCTTGTTTTGTTTCCCTTTGATATATGTCAAATTTTGAGAATTCTCATAGATGCTAAGTGAAGTATTGTACACCATTCTGTAACCAATTATCTGCAAGTATTTTCCTTTAGGGGTTTTGAAATTATACACCACAGAGTGTTACAATTATCTTTTAAAAGTAATGAGAGAAAAGGAGAGCAAATAATAACAACCCACTTATCACGAGTTTCTAAATCATTCGGATTGTACTTGTTAAGTTTCTTCTGTTTCTTTGTTAAATACGAGTAATTTTTGTGAGATGTTTAATCTCAAGCTTTGTTGAACTTATTGAATTAGTGGTGTTAGGTTTCGCTTTGAGAACTGAAATTTTGACCTACATAAAGCTTGAGGGGTTTAATGGAATGTGATGCGCTTTATGTTATACAAGGCCTCAACAAAAACAAATTGTTGTCTCCATATGCTCTGATCTATGAAGACTTGTGAGGGGTAAAAGTTACTTCTAGTTAGTTGTGGCAGTTGTTGCCATATTTTAGAAGATAATAATAAAGTGGCTCACAAATCACGATCTAACTTCTTTTAAAGCCTTTTTTTTGGTTGCAATTACTTTTGGACAGTTTGTATTCCTCTCTTAATTTCCTCTCTAGTTATAGAGCTTTGATTTGATGCTGAAGGTCGAGAGAGAGAGAGAGAGAGAGAGAGAGAGAGAGAGAGAGAGAGAGAGAGACGTTAAAAAAAGTTCAATTATAATGGTGATTTTGCAATTGAAACGAAAGGTAGATGTGGTTAATACAAAAAATAATGGTAGGAGACTATCTTCAAACAGACCCAACAGGTTGGGAACGAGTAAAACTTTAATATCACACCATTATTATTATTATTATTATTATTATTATTATTATTATTATTTTGAAACAAGCATATTTATTCATTCATCAAATCGAAGGTAAGTACACTCGAAATTAACAAAGGAGGAGAATGAAACCACTGACGGAGTCTAACATAGAACTAGCCACCCTAGCAGAAATGTGGGATGCTCGATTCGCAAATCTCCTAAACCAGGAAAATTCGATTCCTGCCAACTCTTGAGCTTGCACACGGCAATCTTACGCAATCAAGCCTAGGTATGAATAATCTGGATCGGTGTTTTTAAGTGCATTGAACACAACCAAGGCATCCATTTCCACTGTTTGCACTAGAGGCAAACAAACCTTGACCCAACTTAAAGCTTCTCTAACTCCCAACACTTCAGCAATATGTGGGTCGAACTCACCATGCAAAACAATTGTTTTAGTAGCTACAAAAGACCCATTATCATCCCAGATGACCATGCCTAAACCCACATTTTAAAAAAATTTTAACACAGCTGCATCCGTATTTATTTTCAGAACGCCCGGTGCTGGTTTTTTCCAATGGAAGAAATCATTTCCTTGCTGTGCATGAGGGACCAAAGGGCCGAGGTTAATAGATTGGGCATCACTGCGTTTTTGAAGATGAGATCCTGCAAAGTTAACCACCTTAAGAACAGTAAAGGACTGGGATTTCCAAACGACTTCATTACGGTTATACCAAATCGCCCAGCAAATCATAGCAATTAAACCCCAATCGTCCAGTTTGTTATCTTCAAAAACCAAGGATAAACACTCTTTAAAACTAGAAGCATTGATATGCCATGAATTGATTCCAGCCGCCATCCACACCCTTACGCTAAAAGTGCAGGGCACAAGTCAATGAAGAATAGACTCAAATTCATCCATACAAACTGGACATCTTAGATCAAACTCGGCTCTTTTTAAATGCAAAGAATCCACGATAGACAGTATATTTGAAGACGCACGCCACAGAAAATTCTTAACTTTACTTGGAACCTTCAATTGCGATAATTTATTTCAAAAGAGGTCGATAGACACACTCGAAAGATATGCATTCTTGGAAGTGAGAGTTCCATATCCACTGCGCACTGTATAGCTGCCTTTGGAATCATAGAGCCAAAACATACGATCTTTTGTAATACAAGAGCTCAAAGGAACGTTCAAAATCTGGTTACGATCCCAGAGATTGAAGAGATCATGCAATATATCCAAGTCTCATGCCAATTTGTCGTCCAACAAACTGATTAACCGTGATTGAATCAGTATCCGGAACTGGCATCGAGGAGACAAAATGGTGTTGAGGATCTAGTAACCATGGATCCTTCCACACCCTAATGGAATCCCCTCCGCCTACATGCGTTCTGCATCCCTTCTTAATTAGAGGTTGTGCTGCCATTATACTTCTCCAAATATAGCTCGGGTTGTAACCAATTTTAGCCTCTAGGAAACTTGATGAAGGAAAGTAACGAACCTTGTATACACCAGGCACTAAGGAATTCGGATCAATAGAGAGTTTCCACCCTTGTTTCCCTAGCAAGGCCAAATTGACATCATGAAGCTTCTTGAAGCCGAGGCCCCATTTATTTTTAGGCATACACAGCCAATCCCAACTTTGCCAATTTATCCCTCTAGAGTTCCTGTGTTTCAAACGCCACCAAAATGAGTTCATCATGCGTTCAATTTCGGCACAACAATCAGAAAGAATAAAGAATACACTCATTGTATAATTAGGAATGACTTGAATAATCGCCTTGAGTAGAATCTCTTTTCCGGCTCTCGAAAGAAATTTTTCTTTCCAGGCGTACTTTCTTTGCCCATTAATATCCATTATTAAGACATCAATAAGTTGCAATTTTGGCCCATTAATATCCATGGGGCTTAATTAGACAATAAATTTCAAATGGAGCCTTTTCGCAAATAACTGCCTAACTTTAGTTTATTCCAAATATATTTGACAAATGTTTTAAATTTCAAAAATACCGTGTAACATACTGTGATACACATGTAACAAATATGTTACCTTATTTTTTTAATATTTTTATTATTTTTCTCTTTAATAAATAATTTTTTTAATATCCCCACCCCATCCCCAACCCCCTACCCACCCCACCTCCACCCTACCCCTACCCAATCCCCGCCTGCCAGTCACCAGCGATTGGGTGGCCGGATTCCTGTCGGATGGCCAAATTCCAGCCTGTGGGATTCTGCCTATTGGGTGGGATTTTTTTTCTTTTTAGGCTTTTTTTATTTTTTCTTTCCTTATTTCCCTTATTTCTTTGTTTTCTCTTTCTTCTTTTTTGTCATTTTCCTTTTTAAATTAATATGTTTTAATTTATATAATAAATAATGTTATACTATTTTAACATAAATTGTTATAGAAATAACATAGCATGTTAAATAAATAACACAAGTTGTTTTACAAATAACACACATAGCATTAATTGTTACAGAAATAATAAGACTTGTTACACAAGTAACATAGCTAGTTATATAAATAGCATAGCTTGTTTCTCACATAACATAGCTTGTTATACAAATAACATAATGTGTTACGCACAAAACATGACGTGTTGGATAAATAACACAGCCTTTATACAAATAACATAGATTGTTATTGGATAATAAATCATTAAAACAAGTCTGAAATGGTATTTAAATAGCTGCAGACAAGCCCTATGGTAAAAAAAAAACATATAAAAATTATTAAAAAAAGAAGAAAAAATAGAAAAATGGAAAATCGTAAATTTAAATGCCTAAACTACCTCGAATTGCCGAAAATTGACGGTGCTCATCTACCTTAGCCTCGATCACCTTGTCGTTCCGCTTCTGAGAAGGTATTGTACGTTAAATTCTACACCTAGAGCAATAAACACCCAAATTTTAACCCGATCTTCAATCTAATTCTCCCTCGATCCATTCTCCATGTGATCTATATTAACTTGTTACATAAATAATATAGATTGTTTAATAACATAGACTGTTAGACAAAAATCATATATTGTTATACAAATAATATAGCTTGTTACAAAAAATAACATAACTTGTTACACACGTAACAAACTTTAAATGTAAAAATATTGTTTATTATGTAGTAAATTTTGTCAAAAAATTGTTATAGGAAAAACAAAAAATGAAAAACAACCAAAAAAAAAAATAGAAAAGATAAAAAAATGAGGGAGAAAGGAAAAATAGCAAAAAAAAATAAAAGGAAATTAAAAATGCCAGAATCCAATGGTTGGATTTCGACTACCACCGACTGGCCAGATTCCGGCTGGTAAGCTGGGGTGGTAGGAGCGGGGGTGGGGTGGGTGGTAAAAATAACAAAAAATAAAATAATAAAATAGCATAACAACACACAATACACACAATATATTTGGAAAAAACAACATAGTAAATATGAAAATTATTGGCTGAGCAAAGTAACCAAAGTAATTTCCCCGGTTCGAGTTAGGAATGGCAACAGGGCGGGTTTGCCTTCCCCCACCCCGTTAAGGAAATCCCTTCCCCGTAGCCCTGTACCGGATTGAATTGGGGAACGGGGCGAGGGGGTTCGGGGCAGGTATGAAAAAATTACTCGTTACCCACCCCGTTAAGGAAAAAATCCTTTAAAAAAAAAGGTACGGCGTGGCGGCAGAGACTTTGGGATTGGTGGACTAGTGGAGACTTGAAGTTGAAGGGTCTGAGTTGGACAGAGACAGAGACGAGAGGAGGTGAGTTGATTTAGGGATAGGGTTTGGTTTGTATTTGAATTAATTTTTTTATTTTAAGAAAACTCAAAATTTGAATGAATTAATTATTAAGGTTTGTTAAAAATTTAACAAAAAGGATACTAGTTGGGATGGTTAAGGTTTATTCTTTCCATCTTGGATATCTGTGATCAAACTTTCACTAACTCACTATTTAGGTTTAAATTTTTTTCCTAGAAAAAAAATTAAATCGGGTATCTGGTTGGGGCGGCCAGTACCCGACCCCTACTCGATAAGACTTCGGGGGCAAAATCCTTTAGCCCCAATACGAGGCAGGTATCCGCGGGTATTAGGTAATGCCGGACCCTTGCCATTTAGAGTTCGAATTGTAAAAACAACCCATTAGCATTGATGTAGTGTAGCCCGGTAAACCTACTAGAGCTGAAACTATGGATCCATTAAGCTCTTAATGAGCCGAACAAAATGGTCTATGGGTTTTATCCAACATTGAATGGACCGTGATCTTTATCCCATTAGATTAATGGGTACCAGCATACTAATAGCCAATCGTGAGCCCTATGTTTTGACCCATTAAGCCTCCGTTGGTCCACAGAATATGGCATATTAAGTATTTAATGGATCCATTAATAGATTAGCCTTGGGCCCACTAAACTTTTAATGGATTTCGGCCCACGTTGCCGGCAAAGTGAATAGCCCACTAACCTCAGCGTTCTAGAGAGTGGGCCCATAAAACTTTTAGAGTGCTTTAGACATTTAGGTCTATAATTGATAGCCACTTCATCTTTGCACCTGTGAACATCAAAATAGCAAAAAATACTTAATTCTCTCAAAAATACACGTGGATAGATTTGATAATAAAATAAACTGCAGATTAAACAAAATAAAAAATAAAAATAATAACAGAAAAATCAATAGATTTGTCCAAATTTCCTAGGATATCATGGGTATATTTCAAACGGGATAAGTGTCTCGCTGTTGTGGATGACAAACCATGTATATATATATGATTGATAGGGTACACTCAGAATTGGAAACTCTGAGAAACAACAGACCCGTTGATCTTCCAAGGCGAAAAAAGCTCTGGAGGCAGAAGTCATAAAGCTTGATCCTCCACCAAGACCTGAGAATTGGAAGGAGTTGAATCTCCTACTAAATGCTGCTTGTTGGACGGAGGATGACCTGAAAGATCCGAGAAATTTATATGAGATGACAATTCTTCTGAATTCACTAAGGGAAATTGCTGATAAAATATTGGATGTTCAGTGGAGAAAAAATGAGGTGAAAAAAGTTGAACAAGATGTTGAAAGATAAAGTCGAGCCATACTGAATATTACAATGGGAGGTGTGCTCTTCCGATCTATCAAATCAAAGTATTAAAATATTCAGTTTCCACATACACACCACATGGTATGTGTGGTGCCATAAGGAACCACACATATGGCTCTAGAACATTTTCGGGTTAACTGTACAACTTTTAGCGGTCATATTAACGTTTTTTTTAATTAGTTAATAAAATGTTATTAATTATTATTAATTAAAAACTTAAATAAACTAATTAAATAACTTCTAGATACTTTTGGTATATACTAAAAAAATATATTACAATAATAAGAAAATAAAAAAATTGACAATTTTCGAGTAAACAAGGAAAATGAGTAAATTTAAAATTCAATCAGTACAAATAAATCTATGAGAATCAGATCGAAGTCTATTAGATTACATTCATATTTCATAAAATATAAATAAAAGATTACATTAAGATATTATAAGATAATTAATAAATATTTAATACGTAAAAATGTGGAGAGTAAATCTGATAAAAAACAGGGTCATTAAAAAAAGTGAAAACATGCAAAAAAAAAAAAAAAAGAACTTCCACGCAAATGTGAAACATGACCCCAACAAATGACGCCAAACTTTTAAATGGTTGTCGCTAATGGCCCACTAAACTGTCAATTAATGGGCCTTCACCTGTGACCCATTTAAGTTTCTGCTCCGCCTAGCCTGTTTCTCTTCAATGGGCAGTAGTGCTTGGACGATTAATAGTAAACCCAATCTTTTGGGTCTATTTAAGCCCCATTATTGTTTTAACACTCAATGGGCTGAAAAATTTGGCCCATTAAGTTGTTTTAATCGCCCATGAAGTGTTTATGTGCAGTTGCATGTGGCCCATTCAGCTTTTGAAGGAATGGTGGCCCAATATGCTTTAGTTGGGCTGTAGCCCGTGTCCAATTAATTTTCTCTTGGGTCCTATTGTGGTCCATTGAGCTTAATGATACGTATAGCCCATTAATCTTTAGGCCCATGAAGACTGATGGATCTCTGTAGTAGCCCATTGAGTTCATAATGGGCTGCATATTGTTGCCCATTTTCTTTACGTGGGTTGATCGTTTAGCCATTCACCTCTTGTCGGGCGTAGGCAATGGCCTATTAAGCTTCCTTTGGGCTTCAAAAGTGGCCCATTATGATATTCTTCAATTCCTGCTGCCTATAGTAGCTTATGACCCAATCTCTCAGCTTTTGTTGGCTGTATGCTCCGGCCCATTAGTCTTTCACTGGGCTGCCAATTATAGTCCATGGTTCCTATAATGGGCTGCAAGGTAGGCTGGCCCAATTCTTATACCTACACTCAGAAGTATATATCAAGGAAATAGCCCATTAAGCTTTAGTGGGCTGTATCTTTCGTCTCGTTATGTGCTTTTGTTGGGTTCTTAAACAGTTAATGCGCCGTCATAACAAGCTTTTTTCTATTTTTTACTTTTTTTTAATTCTTTCTTTTCCCCAGTAAGCTTTTGATTAACCATGCCTGGGACTATGTTTTAACTGAGTAATCATGCTACTAGATTTCCACTCGTACATTGCATTGGTGCAACTCTAAAGAATTTTATACATAAAAATAATGTTTTTAGCACAATAATTTATATTTTCACATGTGTAATTCCAAAGTCATTTAAAAAGACAAACTGTGACATTAAATATATGACGACCGCCCAAGTCCTCAAATGGACATCAGTGATCAGTGGCTATCCTTGGCAAGGACATCCAAGTAGTGCTCATCTCTCTCTTCATTTCCTGCAATTTCATTTGTCATTAGCAAAGTGGCATTTGCTATCAAGATATGAATATAAATAAGTGAGATCAGCAACCAATGATAAATTAGCATTCGTACAAGTGGCATTTGCTATCAAGATATGAATATAAATAAGTGAGATCAGCACCCAATGATAAATTAGCATTCGTACTAAGAAATGACCAAGAGCACTAACTGGAAGTTTATATCTGAATATATCACTTATCAATGCCAATATGTATTATGGTAAACTTGAAGTATGGGTATGGAGGATGTATAATCGTTGCAACAATTAGACATTGGATCCAGATATAGAGGCAAGAACAACATTGAAAGGAATAAACCACCTACAAAATGTCAAAAAATCAGGCAGGCTCTTAAAACGATTTATCAAAATTCAAGATGAACAAGCAAGTTAAGATCTAATGATTACCATTGACTCATTTTCCCAAAAGTAATAGCTTGTCCAGGTTGAGAAAATATTAAACATGGAAGCAATAGCGAGAAAGCCAACTGTATTAAGTCATTCAAAGATTTAGTTGGTATCAGGTTTGTTTAGAATGAAGAAGAAAAGTATATTTTTGTGACATCTTTACAAAAGGAGTTAGGAATGTTTGATTCCACTGTAATTTTCAATTATAATTTTACCCTACTATTGATTTGACCACTTAGAACTTCAAATTTTAAATTTCTATTAAAATCTCCACAATTCATCTCAACTCACAATTTTCCATTTGTTTCAACTATACGAATAAAAGTTGTCTAAGTACACCATCTATATTACAAAAATCTAAATAAGCAAACTTCAAGTTCAATTACACTACAAACATGTGGAGCCTAAGGTTTATAAAAGATATTGTATGTTAACCCAAGTATTCCAAATACCGCAAGAGAAAGGAGGGATATTGTGTACTCCAACAACCATGACGTATCCTTGTCATCATCGTTCAAAATACATAGAAATCAAACCTCAGAAAATTACTAACTCAATAGTAATTTTTGGATTTACCAACTATGATTTACACTACTTGATTATAAATTGTATTATCCCAATATGGATGTAATGATTCTTGAATTAATGCGATAAGTAAAAGTATTAAATTTTATAATTAGAAGCCTGCACTCACATATTCTATCTACTAAGCAAAAACCTTGATAAATACCAACCTAGAAGAATGAAAAATATTGTACTCACTCGTGAAAAATATTGCAAAAAATGCAGCCATAGTCAATGTGAAAAATGTAACCATTGACACTGAAAATATGCGATTAATTTATTATGAATCTTCATGGTTACTACACCACCGACTACCAAGAAAACACATTGAAAAAAAAAAAAAATCCCCAAAAACAATATTAGCTTGTACATATAGATTCATGACAAAAAGAAACCCACTTGCACAAGAAATTGTCAGGTCTCAATTTGTATATAGGTACATGTTATTCATGGATTTTAGACAATGGTGCAGCAAATCATTACACTGTCCCTCAATCCTCTGATCCTGAATCAAAATATAAGTTACCAATCTTCAAGGGAATGCTACCGTGTCAACAGGCCAATAAAAACATTGAGGAAAGTAATTTCATTCGCGTTTAAATCTTTGATCATTTTTAACTATTCAAATGCAATTAGCTGAAGAAATCTATAGCTTCTTTAGTTTTAACCCTGTTAACACACTCAGTTATTATCGAGTTCCAATAAGATGAATTTGGATCTGGCATTCTAGATAAAACACCAACTGCAATTTCTATGTTTTCAAACTTTGAAACCCAAGTTATACGCCTATCAAATGATCGTATCGGGGTTGAGCATTGAGTAGAGAATGCGCTAAATGCTTCTTCAAGTTTCTTTTGCAGAACAATTTTTCCAAAATGTAAAAATTTACGTAAGTGCTTTAATTGCATAAAATAGTACAATAAGAAGGAAAAAAACAATCTAGGCAAATGTTGAAATTATTTAAATCTGTCATTGTTGCTCCAAAATAGTTTACCTGAGATTTTTGAACCAAAAATTTTTTGATTCAGGAAAATATATTATTATTATTTTTTGGTTGACACCCGCAAAATTTTCCTGAAAACTAAGTTCCAATCTTGCATCGACTTCTTAACCCAAGACAATACTATGTATTGTCTATAATCTGGGACATGTTTATAAATCTATGTTTTTACTAATCGCTCCGTAACTCTTTTTCTCAAGAAATAACACACCACATTCAACGAACGACAACACATACTAAATAACATATACAGTTATACAGTATAACAGAACATAAGCTCTAAGCCTCTAACATAGCAGAATCTAGCAAAAGAACTCGTACCAAAAAATTGCCATTTAGCGTATATGTCATCTACATCCCGCAGTAGAGTCATCTCAGAGCATTTTGATTCCATCCTGGCGCAACAGCAATAGGCAGCAATGACACAGTTCGGAAAATGGAAAATGAATTAATGACAACAAAATATGACTAAATTGAATCTAAGAACCAAATACCCATATATCTTCTCCACAAGAATTCAATCAGGAAACAACCCCACCAGATTTAACTTATTACCCACAAACAAATCCATCATCATAGTCAAGGGAACCACGAAAAAAATCACACCCAGAAATGCAAACACCTATACCTGCACCTGCCTGCAATATATATTTCTATCCTGAGTGAATTTCAAGTTACAGTCAGCAAGATCTCAACTTACATTGACAAAAACTGGGTAAAACATGACTTCGGCTGTGTTATTCAACAACAGACTTCATGATTCCGGGAAGTCTCTTCACGGCCTTCTCGACGGAACCAGCACAAGTAGAGCAAGTCATTCCAATTACGGAAGAAGAGCTTTGGAGTCAGATCCCTGAATGTGTTTTTCTTCGTCCAAGGACGCAGTTACGCCATTTGGGATTCTGGGCATTCCAGAAATTTGACCGCCAACATTTAATTTCTTGAACCTCTTCCCTTTGCTGCAAACAAATAGGGCTCTGGATTATTGTTTGTAGAAACATGATTTGGTTAAGGTGTGATTTCTGTATACTAATCAGAGAAGATTGGGAACGAAAATAGAAGGCAGCAAATAAGCTAAACCTAGAAGAGGACCAAGAGGTGGCTTGAAGGGATGACAATGATTTCAACGAAAATGGTTGGGCCCAAAATGTTGTCATCAGTGAGATTGCCTGTGCGCATTTCTGAAACCATTGAGGACTTGACAGAATATGTTGACTGTCAAGCTATAATATTGTCCATGGATGGTAACTTCAATATATATATATATATATGTTTCTATGTTGCCAAACATTTGGCCTGCAAAGTGAGCTTGATAAATGTTTCACGTCAGTGTCTGGGTAATTAATCAGACATCTCATTTCGGACTGAGCCACTGACCCTCGGACCCGAAAAGTGGGGAATTAAACTCAGATATTTAGAATAGTTTGTATCTTTTGACAAAATATCTGCAACTAGATATACTGTGCATTCATCTTTCTCTCTGCCATTTTCTGAAGAAGCTCAACCACTTTTGCTGGGTCATTACAAATGCAAAAACCATGAATAAGCGTTTTTAAAATGATGATATTGACATCATAACCTTTTCTTTCCATCTCCATAAGCAAATCATATGCCTTCTCCATTTCTTTATTTTCACAGAATTCATTGATCATGATGGAATAAGTAATAGCTGTCGGCACCAAGCCCTTTTCTGATAACCTTTCAAACATCTCACTGGCCAACTCAAGCTTTCCAGCTTTACACAGTCCATCAAGGACAGAATTATAGGTTTCAATGCCAAGAAGGAATCCAGCGCTTTCCAGATTATAAAACAGCTCCAGTGCCTCTTCAAGACAATTGTTTTTGAAAAATCCATCTAACAATGCGAGATATGTATGAGAATTTGGGGTTACTCCATGGACTTTCATCTCTGCAAAAAGTTCCCTTGCTTCCTGAACTCTACCTGATTGAAATAGACCAGCCAACAAAGTGCTGAATGTAATTACATCTGGCTTGGATTCTACTTGGACCATTTCCTTGTAAAGGCTCATGGCCTCTTCCAATCGATCCTCCTTGCAGAACCCATTTATCAATATATTGCATGTAATAGAACACGGCTGTTCACCCCTTTGAACCATCAAGTCCAATAATCCATTGGCCTCATTGGTCTTTCCCTCATTACAGAGGGCACACATCAAGATACTAAATGAAATCACATTAGGACAAATTCCTTGATCCACCATTTCAATGAAGCAGTGCTTTGTCTCTTCCCACTGACCAACTTCACACAAACCATGAATCAAACTACTATAAGTAACTACATCTGGCATAATTCCCTTACCCTTCATCTCCACAAACAATTGTTCACACTTGCCCAGCAACCCTGCCATACAAAGACCATGGATGAGTGTGTTATAAGTAACTAAATCAGGCTTAAATCTTAAATCAGACTTTTGTTTAATGTACCCCGTTTCTTTATACAACCGCAGGGCAACCTCTGCGTTTTCAGTCTTACATAACCCATTAATCAAGATATTCCAGGTATTTGTACTTGGTTGACAATCCATTCCACGAATTTTATTGAACAATAAAACTGCATCATGTATCTTGTCTTCCATAAACAACCCTTGAATCAATGGAGTAAAAGTGAAACAATCTGGAATATACCCCTCTTGAAAATTCCACCCAAAACAGCAAATCCGAGATTAATCCTTTTCAAGCTACAATAACAATTGACCAAAATGTTCAATGTGGCAATATCTGGCAATAACTTAGCTTCAACCAACCTCTGGTACATAACAATCACGTCCAGATAGTTCTTGGTTTTGGCAACAGTGCCCATCAATTTGTTAAATGAAAAGATGGGCGGCAAGGATTGCATTTGTAGCATCCGACCAAAGGAGGTTAATGCATCCTTGATGTTCATTTCTCCACGCGATTCATAGTTGGTTGAGTTTTTGGAATGTGGTGAAAGCTTACCTCTTCGGGCAGTTCTTGAAAGAGCGGACGTTACGTTAGAAGCTCTGGAAGCCATTCTCACATAGAAAATCCCCAGAAACAGAAGAAAGGCTCCCGGATTAAACCCCTAAATCTGAAGAAGGATCAGCTGCACACTTCGCTTGCGTGTCCGGAAGTAAAACGGAAATCGGGTCACTCCAGCAAAATAGTCGATAAATCCGTCTGTCCAAGATGTCCCAACCTTTTAAGTCTATTTCCGCTTACGTCCCCAACCGTTTACCATTTGCATTTTTTACTTCAATCTTTTAATTCTGCTAAAAAAAACTCCAACTTGACAAAAAATATATTTTTTATTTTCTATTCTTTGTTTGATTTGGATGTGTTGAACCTCTTATTGGACATTAAAATAAACTCAATAAAAGCACACGATTTATTGAAGTGGAAACCCCTCAAGAAAAAACCACGAGTACCCATGTCACGGGATAAAACAATTCACTAAAACAAAAAAGAGTTTGTAAGTACAATATTGGAAAAACTACTATTGCACATAATCAATAAACACACAAAATAACTCTATATCAACTCTCTTTATTTGTCTTTGAATAATGTTATGTAATATCAGTGGTACTTGATACCAGTTTAAGCGGCAAACAACGTGGTATTAAATAATATAAGTGAAATTAAATACTTAAATAAAAGATTCATTTAATTCAACTTATCATTTAGTACCACCTTGATATGGTCAAACACCAGTAATGCTAAATAGTATTACTCTTTGTCTTTTGGTGTAGTGATAAAACTAGCCTCACGCTACCCCTCCTATCCTTGAATGTCCAACTTTTCACGCAAAGTAACTTACTTGATTCATGTATTCAATTGTAGAACACGCCTTGTTCCACCTGGATTGTTTTCCCGTTCTCACCTAACCATTGAAATCATTATTCCACAATGCCTTCACGAGTTCACAACTAAACCTAGCTCGGTAAAGGACAAGCCTAACTCCAAGGTATATTTGTTTAGGGGTCAATGAGTTAATTTCCTTAAACCTCAATCTATATTATATATAGATTATGTGTAAGATCAGAATCCTACAAAATCGGCAAATAGAAAATAACTAGGATTTCAGGAAAATTTATTCTAGAAAAAAACAAATCTTAATTAAATCGGGATTCTAAAATTAATAATTCTAAATAAGTCCAATTCTATAAAAATCTCTTTTTAACTATTCCATATAGAATTGTATTTATTTTAAAACTCTATTACTTATTTTTCCTACAATTTACAATGTAAGAAATAAGTAACATAATAAGTAATAAACTTGACAGTGATATATAAATTTAATGCATCCAAGAATATTACACAACTTACCAAAAAAGAATCAGCATGAAACTGTAATATGGTAAGTTAGAAAAATCAATCATGATAATTTCCATAATTCTAAGAAGGAAAATTCCTTATTCCTTAATATCAATAAATCAATTTACCCAATCAAATATTCATTCATAGAATAGTTAGAAAAATCCCAAGATATCACGATTTGTAGAGATTCATATCCAGATAAGGAAATAAATATCCTGAGAATCTTGCCAGTTGTACTCACGCGTGCACTACAGAAAAGACGATCATCATATATATATATGCTACTATACGAAAACTGTCCAAAACCAACATGCACTACAAGAAAATATACGATTGACAACGAAAATGTCCGTCGCTAAACGGGTCAATCTGTGGCTAATGGACTGTTAGTAACGGAAACGTTCTGAGCTAAATCCATTCATAATTCCATGGTGTCTAATTTAGCCACAGATTTAGTTTTCCGTTATCAAATTAGTAACAGAGAAAGTCGTTACTAAATAACAACAGTCCTACTTGCGTTGCTAAACTTGGCCTAATTAGCAACGTGTTAGGTTGTTACTAAATCACTAAAGGATAAAATCGTTACTAATTAGCAAAAAACTTTTGTTGCTAATTCCGTTACTAATCGTGGACTAGAATTTTGAAGGAAAATAATTCCCCCTATTGCTCCTGTGAGGATTCAAACTCGAGTCTTGGTAGTTGATGAGTAAAGTCTGAACCATCAGACTACTATATATCTTTATTAATATGTTGCCATATAATTTATATAAAGTATGTTCTCGTAATTTTCCTCAACCATATTCGTTACGAGTTATTGGTAATCCGTTATTGATAGTAATAAATTGTTTCCGTTACTATTTAGTAACAGTCTGGTCACGAGAAACTAGCAATAGAAATAATTCCGTTACTAATTCTGTGACTATATGCGTTCCGTTACTAATACGTTACTATTCTATTGCTAATAGTAACAAATTATTTCCGTTACTATTTTGTAATAGATTGATAACCAAAAACTACTAGCAGAAGTGATCCTAATAGTAAAAAAATTTTTCCGTTACTGTTCAGTAACAGATCGGTAACGAAAAAGTAGTAACAAAACGATTCCGCGGCTATTCGCGCTCCGTTACTATTCTGTTACTAATATTAATGGAATTGGCTCTATTACTAAAATTTTGTTGCTAATCTTGCATTTTCTGATAGTGATGAACCATTTAAAGTTAAACATGTAACAACAGAAAATACCAGGTCACATTAAGGTTAATTCTTGACACGTAGATATAAAATTAAAAAAAGCCAGCACACAAATATATATATATATATATATATATATACACACACACACCAATAGCAAGTATTGAAAGTGAAAACACAGGCCCCTCATCGTGAGGAATAGTGCTCAAGGAAGGGCGAGACTAGATCATTGATGGAAAACAACAATTGTGTTCTTTAGTACAATCATCCATGATGGATCCTACCTAAACATCCTAGGTAATAACAGATAACTAGATCAGATTAAGAATAACAAGTTAATCATTAGAGAATAACTAGTCTTTTTTTACGAATTTCGTCAATATTACCGTTAATTTTCTAATAAAATTACCGTTATATCCTTTAACTTTTTAATTTACAAAAGATTTAAAAATATTAGAAATAATAAAAAAATTAAAAAGAAAAAAGGAAAACACCCACCCTAGGCATCGCCTCCCCTCCCCTCTCCAGAACAGCCGTTGCAAATGACCGCTAGAATGCTGCCATTTTTTATGGCAAAAAAAGAGGGGGTGAAGCTGCCATTTCCAGCAGCAAAATGGGGATGCAGCCAAGAAACGGCGTCATTTTGCTGCCGTTTCCGACAGCACTTTGCTACCGTTTTCTGGCAGCACAAACTGAGGCTATTGTCATTCTAGTAGCACTTTACTGGCCAAAATGGGGGGAGATTTTGCTACAGAAAATTGGGGGATTCATCCCTCCTTTTTGGCTGGCGAAAATTGTAGCATTCCGACGGACATTTCCGGTGGCGTTCTTGGAGGGGGATGGGGTGGATTTTTTTTTGAATTATCATTTTTAATATTTTTAAATCTTTTGTTTTTAAAATTAAAACTTTAGGGGAATAACGGTAATTTTATTGAAAAATTAACAACAATATAGATGGAATCATATGAGTTTATGAAAGGTTGGGGACCCAAGAGGTCGAAAAAAAAGATTGGAGACCGAAGCGGGATGATTTGTGAAATTAATCCTGTAAGTTAATAGTCTTCATGTTTAATCACACCCATGTCTATCTGATAACATGAGTTGACATAATTGCTTCAGTTAAGCAAAACGTTATAAATTATATAATGAATTATGCGCAACTGGCAGATTTTTCGGTTCTTCCCTACAACTAAATAGAAAGGCGATAAAGAAGCGAAAGCCGTGTGCAGTAAATATATATGGACCATAATTTGTGGTGCAAATTTAACTTCTGAAGATCAAGAAAATAGCATGTTTAAAAGTTCTCCCTACCTTGTTTCAAAAAAAGTTATTCTTAATATGCAATAATTTATTCTTGATATGGCTAGATTTTGGATTTCAGAGAGCAGTTAGTAACATTATCGAGGGCGGTTCACTAGAGAACATGGTGGATCAAACCCAATCTCATTAATGATATATACTCAAATCTTTAGAAACAGGTTAAACGATTCCTAACTTACGTAAACTGTACGTACATCAGACAAGATTCTAGAAAGCGCAAATCTTTAGCTAGGGCTGCAAGTTTCACGAAATACTTGACTAATCCACAAAATAATTCCTAGAATGTGTTGATGCAGTTAGCATTAAGATAAAAACAGCTTTTGCATTAGCTAGGGCAGAAATCGAAAAAGGTCCCCTTACTTTTCAGCTCTATTAGAATTCCAAAAACCTTCAAAGATTTTGCAGCATAAAGCTGAGAGTATTTATTCAAGAAAGAATGAACTAAGTTGCAACGAAACTCGTGAAATTGATAAGGCGCCAGACGTGTGGCGGTGAGTTTACGTAAACTCAGGGTCGAATGTCGAATCTACAATGAAACCGTTGTCATGGAAGACTCTATTTGCACAATTTCGCAAATGAATGACAATAAATTAAGAGTCAATTACACTCGAGATCTTTGACTCCTCTGATACGTAAAACACAAATCACACACACACACACACACACACACACTAGCAAGGCAAATAGGCAATTATACTTTAATTATAATTGAAGAGAATAGGGGACCAAATTCATATTATCCCTACATATACTCATTCATGAACTGTCAACATTTATATTTTTTCGCACAATATGATAGAGATGTTATCATGAAGGAAAACATGTCTTGTACTCTAAGAGTACTGAGAGTTGGAAGAAGTAATCCAATAGTTAATTCCTTGGGAGATTGATTTCTGATGGCCACTCTCCGGTGGAGATGTCATCATGCCGACGAGGAGATCGGAGAAAGCTCCCATGATGAATTTATGGGTGCTTTTGGGATTCAAGGAAAGATAACGCATGAGAAGCTCATGCAAGTAATCCCAGTTGGATTTCAAGTCGATTAGATTACGAGCTTCCACCATTTCTTGCATGGAACGCCGGAAGTCACCGAAAGGGTCGGCCGAGACGTCGGAACGGCCAAGCTGTCGGAATCCGGTTCACAACTTTCATTGTTTTAACAAGAAAATTGTGTGAAGGAGAAACAGTTCAATTCTTTTGTTAGTTGTGTAAAATTATTTATTACTGTTATATACAGTTCAATAATCAAACCGATTGAATATGCCGTATGATCAACCGACCTGATTATAAAAGTGAGAAAGTGAAGTATCATATGATGGGTACAATGTATGATTGGCTCGTTGCATCAACTTTTATGCTATAATAATATAAATTATTATATGAGACATCTTCATCCTCATCCTTTTACTTGCACGCTTTCGTGTATTAACGGACAATGATAATCTAAGAAATCCAAGTTCACACGTCTTTCCAAATTAGAGAAATATTAATTTTCATAATTAGAATAATTCTATTTTTTCTGCGTGGAATCTTTAATCAACAGTGATTCCAAATGAGAAAGATAGCATAATATATATAGAAATCAGCTATATATAAAAAGAAAAAAATTCTGCAAAAGATTCAACTTCTTCTTTTGTCATTGTTACTTTTGATTTCTGATCACATTACTTTCAATTATTGAGTTTCAAATTATATTTCAAAAACAATCTTCACTAAAAAGAGTAATTCAAGTCTTCTCCCCTATTCATTTGATATGTGAATTTCTGTTAGCTTAATTAATGACAGCGCAAGGCAAACCAAATTATAAAAACACATAAACGAGATTTTAAACAATAATATTGTCGAACTTTAAGATGGTCCGGATGGAAATGAGTTACATTTGCATAACAATGTTCCAGTGGACTCATTCTTATTATTATTATTACTACTAGATTTTTCAACCCGTGTGTTGCAAGGGCATAACAACAAAAACTAAAAAAATTGAGGGCAGAAAAGAAAGATGACGTCTCCCTCATTTTTTCAGTATAATACTAAACTTGAAATTTTTTTTTATTGTTATTGAAGGAAGACAGTTTTATTTTTGTTGTATTTCTAACTATTTATAATTAAAAAACAAATAGCAAAATAACTATACTTTAAAAAAATATATAATATAAAATTAGCAATCAATTTACCGTTAAATTTCCACATAACATAGTATAAGTAGGATTAATTAATTTCCACAAAACAACAATTTTCTATTAAATTTCCGCAAAATATAATACAAGTATGATTAATTAATTTTCAGGAAAACAATAGTGACAATAAATAATTAATATAACTATACTTGCTTTCTAGAAAAAAAAATCAAACCATAATTCGTCAAATTTGGTTTTTCATATATTAAAATATGTAAGGTAGGTTGATCTAAGAATTTTTTGTTTTTAAAGAACTAATCATGAATTGTTGCAGCATGCTTTAAAAAAATTTCAAATGTTTATTACAATATTTCTAGCAAGAGTATTATCTCTGTGTGTGCGTGAGAGAGGGGGGATCAATTCATATTTTTAATTCATATGTAATAAAATAATCAATTATGTATAAAGGGATGGTAAAAATAAAATAAAATAAAGTAAAAGGTCGGGAAAAAAATTTTCCCCACGACAAAAGTGGCAGAATTGTAATCCAAATTAAAAGTGCAATTCAAACCCAAATATCACACGGCACCCAATTGAAATTTACACGACGCTCTTCCGATCTTAAAAATCAAGAAAATGAATTAATTAAGAAAATATATCAATTTTCTTAATTTTTAATTTTAGTCAAGAATAGGGATTAATTTAGAAAATAAAAAAATTAATTCAAATATTTTAAAAATTAAATCAAATAAAAAGTTAAAGATACGCGAAGAGTTAGTCCTACATTAAAAACAAAATGTAGCTATCAAGAAAAGGGATTAAGGAAATAAAAAGAAAATTAATTCAGATTAACAATTAAAGATAAGGGAATAGAAATATTAAAATATTTGAATTTCTATAGGAAGATTGAAGCCATAATTGCATGAAGACTCGAGGATAAGGTACAAAGAGGAGAAATTAAGAAAATTTGAATCCAACACAAATATAACTATAGAAATTAGAAGACAAATTAGATCAGGTTTTTCATGGTGAATTGAATTGCACGTCTTGAACAAAGATATTTGGGCTTTCTATTTTTGTCACAGGAATTTAATTTGTGTTCGTTGTTCTCACTTCAAGTACAAATTTCAAAAGGTCATACAATTGAAACTGAGTTTTTGACTTTCTTGAAAGCACAAATTGATTCAGTTAAGAGTTCGCATACGGATTCTCATCATTTCCTCTTTTGAGAAAGAGGGTATTGAAAAGTGAAATATTCCAATGCATTTAATAATAATTGACTCTCTTTCAAAAATAATAATAATAATAATAATAGTTGGCTCGCTCTCTCTAAAATACTCCTAAAAAGCTAATTTACAGAGGTTGTTGGAGCATTATTTTGAGTTTAAAAAGCTTGTTGAAGATACTCTTACCAAATTAACTTTATAACTTGAAATGGTGGTATATTTCTTGAGAATGATTAGTGGTAGCGTGTCGAATGCGCCAAAATAAATCTTACTCCACTAAATTTAAAATAACTTGCAGAAGCGGATAATAATGGTCGAACTCACAGAAAACGTTGGATATATCAAAGTATCTCGAGTCAACTAGTAAAAAAAAGGGTTTTGTGAATGTTAAACTAAAATTAATAAAACTAAAAGAATAAAACAAATAATGAACATTCGCAAGGACAAGTAAGAAAATAAACGTTAACTCCAATTCTTAGTTCAGTTGTGCTCTTCACATAAAAGATAGTAATCAATTGTAAGGTCGTTCCTACTCCCTTGTAAAACTATCAACTTTCGGCAACAATAAGTTTTGCTACCCAGATTTTCTGTTAAGTATATCTAATTAAATTAAACTCTTCAATTAGACCTAATTGGTTGGATAGCCTATAATAAGATATCTAGATTTAGAATAACGATTGCATGAAGAATTAAGAAAATAAGTTAATCTAAGTAATAAATTCACAAGTTCGATCTATTTAACTTGGATTGTGTTATCCCTAATGATTAATCATCATTAGCTGCTATGAGAATTAAGAGAAACAACAGTTACATATTGAATTCTCAAATCTAGTAATAGAACATTAATAATTCAACATAGTAGGTCTAAACTAAGTCAAACAATCAACATTCATAAACAAGAAAAATAGATTAATAACACAATCAATTTCACGAAAGAGTAAGAAACAATATTATTGGAATTAATTAATTAAAAACAAGAATAGGAACAATATCCTCTGAATCAGAGGAAGAAAGAAGTTAGCATCGTGTGCTTACTAGGGAAAATCCTCCTCCGAACTTGTTTTTTATGTAAAGTAAATAATAATATGAAGTTGTGTGAAGTTGTGTCTCTATGCTTAAGACTTGATCTCCTTATATAATGTCCAAAAACCATAAGAAGAAGAATAAAAATTGTGTACAAGATATAACATAAAAGAATTCTAAGGAAATAAAGAAAATTAGACAATTTCCGCGGGTGTAAGGGTCTGGTGCGGCCGCACCGCGCATTTTGCCTGAACTTCTAGTTTCACTGTATGGCCACACAAATTCTCCTCCTTTTTTCCTCTTCATATCTCCAGGTCCTTCTATCTTCCTAAGGGTAAAGTACTCTTTCACATGGCCCTTGTTATTAGGGAATCAGGGGGTGAGACCCCCTGATTCTCCAATAACAGGGGGCCATGTGTAGTATTACTCTCTCTAAGAGAAGAGTAATACACTCGTTAGAAATTTTCTCATTTCTCCCCTTCAAGTTTTGTTTCCTGACATCTTGGCCCTCGAGATCTCAAATTTTTGACAATGTTTGCCCGTTTTCGATTCTTTTCAATTATTTTCTTTTTGCTATACAAATAAATATACCAAACATAAGTAAATATTTTAATATAACAAAATACACAATAAACTACTAATATGGAAAAATTAAACAATCTAATAAAATACCTATCAATTAGAGAAGATCTGTGTAGTACATATATATACATCAATCAAAACATTTATATATAGAGTTCACGTGTGGACATATTTAATTTGACCGATTGCATTAGAATTAATTCAGAATAGATACGTGATCAGATTTTGTACCACTCCTATTATTTTCTTTTAGCTCACAATCGGATTTGTACCACTTATTTTATTCATTTATTTTATCATTATTCGAGCTGCCGACTTTTCATAAACTGTGAGATAAAATGATACAATGAAACATGACTTTTTATTTTTTTATTTTTTTAATTGACACTATATCATCAAGTTGGTTTCAAAGAAAAACCGCAGCCAACATTTTAAACTTTATGGGTTAATTTCGCAAATTGTCCCCAACCTTTAGGTTAATAACCAGTTTCGTCTCCAACTTTTTTTAAGACACTCCACAACCCACAACCTTTTGAAAATGCACACAAATTGTCCCTATTTCTACTGTTCCGCCAAATGTTTATCAAAATGACGATTATACTCTCCATAAATATTTTAAACTTTTTTTTAAAAGGTTTAAAAATAATAAAAAATTTAAAAAACCCACCCCACACGCCATTAATAATTTTTATCTTAAATTATGGGTTGCTAGGCTAATGTAAAATGGTATTGAACTTCAGGCTTATTGGGCCATAACGGGCCGAAAACATGCCATTCGTTGGGTTATTCGCAAACCAACCGGGCAAAAGTCTCTTTATTATCCCAGCACACGTACGTACATACAAAAAAGTTTCGTGACACTCGTGGCAGAAACCAGTATTGACAGAAAAACACAATGCACAGAAATCTTCATTACTCTTGTTGATTAAGCCTCGCCGCCGCAGCCACAGAGGCTGCGACGCCACCTGGATGCGTAGCCAGTTCCGATCTGTTCCGAATCTCCGCGTTGATTACACCTTCAGCATCTTCCCTGGTCACCGGCTTATCATCCGTAAGTTTTGTAGTTGCGTCCTGCAAATTATCAGAGTCAGTTTAATCAAAACGTAAATGAAAATGCACTTCATTGGAGTACTTATGTTCATGTACTTACGGTCAAAACATCGCCAAGCTTGTACTTCTGCTCGTCTCTGGTGGTTCTCACGTTATACGATGCGGCCGACTGAGCTTCGGCGCCTACACTACCAGGCACCACATGGCCTATCCCGGTTGCTCGAGTCTCTGCCGCTTGGATAGCGGCAGCATCACTTTCATCAATTGGTTTGTCTCCGGCTGAAAGAGCCGCCGCCTCCAGTGCTTCTCCTACTGTAATTGCATCCATGTCCAGCGCCCCCGCCGGACGTGTCATTTTCACTTCCGTTGGTTGACCGTATTGTCTCACAAACTGTTATGCATCAAAGCAAAATCGTGACATGAAAAACAATCCTACTGCGTCTGTTCTTCTTTTACCCTTCTTCTTTTGCTCTGCTTTCGTTTCGCTCTAAACAACAATTTTATCAGAAACAGAAAGAAGATGAGGATCTAACCTGTCCGCCAACTGATTCGGTGATGACGCGGTAGCCACCGACGTCTGCTTCAGATATGGTGGCGCCTTGCTCCCTCATAACGTTGGTCATGTCCTTATGGCCAACCGCTCCCCGTCGCTCGTTCACGTCGGCAGCCGATTGCATGACGGCGGCAGGACCACCCTTCTGAGTCTGCCCAAGAACCATATTCTCAGCGGCTTGCATGGTGGCTGCATCTTGTGGAGCTATAGGTTTGGAAGCTAACTCGCCCGAAACTTTAAAAATGTCCCCGTACTTGATGGCTTCCGGCCTTTGTGGTTGTTCTTGGCTCATTTTTATTTCGCTTGCGGTTAATATTAATTGCTGATAAAGAAAAACCAAGAAAATTGATGAACCCACCGCAGAGGCCGGGCGGATTTATAGTCCAACTCCGGCGGTGCGGTGTTAAGCAATTAAGATAAATACTACACGTGTAAAACTCGAAACCGTGACACTTGGATTTTATGTTTATTTACAGGTGGAACATTTGGGCAGAGAATAATGCTTTTGGCGCTGATCCTATCCGTCCAATGTAGTGAATAGTAATATATTTAAAGTATTTGTCATCAATGTTAATTAGTTAATGACGGTGATTATCACGGCCCTCATAAAAAATAATTTCATTCTTTCAATAGGTCCTATATCTGGTAACCAGTTCATTTCACTTAAACAGAAATGGGCGTCTTATACATTAAAATGAGTAGAGTTGAATGATAAATGAATAAAAATTACTATTACATATATACACCAAGTTTAATTGTAACAAATTTGTTACTCATGTGAATGGTCGAGTTTCGACATTATGGATGGTGGGGTAATTCCAACCAACACATAACAATCAACTTATTACTAAAACATCACAAATGGGTAAAGTCTACCCAAAAAAAGAAGCTCTATGGAATCCAAGAAATGATAAATTAATTCACATGGCCTCAAAGTGTGTCCACCGTGGTTTAGATTTGGAGGCCAGTCTTCGAAATATTATTTTATTATTTGTGTATGCATCTCTCCTATAAATTTCGAAAAACTCCCCACCTCAATCTTGACTTATTTTCTCTCTCTTGCACATTGTCACTGTTCCTCCCTGTCCACAGAGCACACCATTAGAGATGCTCTTAGAGTCTCTCACCTAAGCCACGTGCTGGTGGATGCTGGGGTGGGGGCAATGAAAATGAACATAATCAAGACCCCAGCCTTTCACTCTATATTCAGAAATGACCATGGAAAACTGAAGGCCTTGAGCCAATGTTACCATCTACTCAAGTCCCAGCCAAGAGAAGGAGATTGTTGGAAAGACAATCACAAAAGGTTAGCTAGGCACGGCACCGGGAATAGGCGAACACGCTGCAATTTTTTCATGTGCACTCTCAGGGGAATCAAAACAACTAGATAGGAAGTTCAATATTAATCAATTATAACTGGACTTTCTACGGGCAAGTTAGACTTTTTATTTGTCCAAAACTATTAGAAAAGACAACATGTTGAAATTTTTGCGGTTTCTCTCTCCAACCAAAGTTTCGTAGCAAGTTAAACCTTATTTGAACAACATATACATTGTGATTACTTCCATTCCATGCCTAAACGTTAATTAATTGAACATAGAGGCGGACCCATTAATGGCCTCGACCTAGTTGTAGCTCGGTCAATGCCCAAATTTAATTTTTTTTCTTTTTTTTTTTTGCAAAATATAATTCTTTCTTGGGTTCTTTTTTGAAAGACCCAAATATAATTTTTAAGTAGTCTAAATGAAGTTAGCTCGGTCCAATCTAAAGCCTAAACTCAAACTTTTTTTTTTAAATTCTTTAGTTAGCCCAATACCAAAAACAAATATAAGTTTTCCTGACCCAAAACAAGTGCGAAATGGAAAGCAATTTGTAAACGTGGAAATTAGCCAATACACACCCATTGACCCTTGTAATTAGAAAAATACTTATTTTAATTTTTAATTGACAAATTACAAATGTTGGGTATTTTATTTGGAAGAATACGGTCAGCATAACAAATTACAATTGAGAGTGTAATAAATATTTTTGTAATTTGTTTCGAATAACTACCCTCAAGATCAAAATAATTACAATTGAGATTATTTTTCCAATTTATTACAAATGTAACAACTTATATGCAAAAATCCCTTTGTAAACATATCTAGTTAGCTCGATACCAAAAATAAATTCAAATTTACTTTTTATCTATTTTATTAGGAGAATGGAGACTCATTTATCTTTTATGCTACAACATCTACTTATTTTTGTTTACCATTAATGAATAAATAGTGGTTAAAATTATTATATATGCTTGTGATTTGTATATTTAGGAGAATATTATTATATTTTACGTTTAGTTTAAACTAATTTACAAATGAGACTATGTCAAAATTTTTATGTATTCTAACATCTTTAGTGCGATTTCGCTTTCAAAAATTTATAGTATAAAAGAAAATTTCGGAGGTGCTGCCCCCGAATCCCTGGGAAACAAGCTCCGCCCCCTTTCAACCCCAGTTGTTTTTTTTTTTTTCTAAATCCAGCTCGGTTTTATAGAAAATCTTGAGTCCATCCCTGATTGAACATCAAATCGCTACACAGTTCATAAGATTAATTAATTGATTAACCGAAAAATTACCCCTTCAGCCTGGAAATTACCATGAGAAACGTTGGCAGAGATCATTTTCATAATATGTAACCACACAATTCCTCTGGAACTGAAGGAAAATGACATATAAACCCATTGATGCAAACGATTACCAAGATTAGGCACGATTCTTTTAATCAAGGAAGAGGATGACTAAACTGGAGCCTTAGACATGCTTAACACAAGAAAGCAAGATGCTATTTGTTTTCCAGCTACAAGTAGGCTACTCAATTCCGAGTCCAGGCATCACATTAACAAAAAACCAAACAAAATTAACTGCTTGTGTAAGAGATGCTAGCGAATCCATTTTCTCTTTTCCCACTTTTCATCACTTTGCTAAAGCAACATTTCCAACGTGCAAGAAAACAAGAAACGTAGGATGTGTTTGATTGCAAGAATTTTCTCTGGAAAATGTTGATTTTCCATCTAAATTCTCACTTTAGCAGTGTTTGATTGATTTTTTTCCCTAGAAAACATTTTTATCACGCCCTGTTGCACTATCAAATTTTAATAAATTGTTTACTTGGCGGATGCTTTTATTAATAATTCATATTAATAATGGGGGATGAAACATACAAACAAACAAGTTGGTATCTAAAATCTCCGGAGAGACGGGTGGTTCAACTTCAAGAGAACTGCTTGCAAAGCAGGCAAAGGCCAAATCCATGGCCAATGACTAAACAAGTCACAACCAATGAACAGAAGCAAATCAACAATAATCTGCTATATATAAAGCGTAATTATATTACCACCCCGAAATTTAATCACCACACCACATTTTTCTTAATCACTATAATAGTTATCAATAAAATGACCAAAATAACCTCCACATTATATATATCCCATATATTTGTTCCTCTCTCTCTCAATTACACACACCACATGCTATTTATAAAAAGAACCCTAATCTAAATAGAAAACGAAATAAGATAACAAGGAAATTAGAATTGAGTTAAATTAACATGACCCATCGTATATGTGGGTTCAATTTTAATTGATTCTGCAACTATATACCTCCAAAGAATTGATAGGTTCAAGTAAATTTTGTTCCTCTTCTATGGCCAATTAACTTTTCATTTGCTATTTCAATTTAGTTTTGCTTCTTTAATTCTCGATAATACGGAATGACTTGCTTCTTGATCTTATAAAACGACTAGACGCACAGGCTTACCATTCAAACTTCGAATATCTGATGACGTAATTCTTCTACATTTTAAATTTAAATTAATTGATCAAGAAGAAAATGTCACGAAAATTAGAAAAAATTATAAAATATTAAAGAAAAAAGCTTGACATTAATGGTAGAAAAGCTTCATGGTAGAACACTATGAAGTTTGCAATAATTTACTTGAAAATCGTCAATGGAAGATGAGACTATCCCATCATACAGAGTAAGATAAATGCGGTGTGCCTCAACTTTTTATTGTTTTAATTCTTGGGGTAAATTTGTAAATGAGTTGTGGTGTATTTATTGAAATTAAATTGTAACTATGGTGGATATATAATGTGGTGGGATAAATAAAAATGGTAGTAGTAATATAATTACCCATATATAAAAAGGGAATGAGTCGACAACTTTTGATTTCCTATTTTGTCCCCATTTTATTTCCCTAATTTATGATAATATCCCTATTTAACATTTAATTAGTTTTATTTTCATTATTATTAATGATTCATAAATGTTTCACTTCGGTAAAAAAAAATACTAATAAATGTTTAACTGTTCACCTTCCAAGTTCTTTTTTAACTTTCAACTTAATATTTTATTGAAAATGATTTTAAAGTAACTGATAAATAGTCTATATATACTACTTTAAAAATTAAATTACTTTACAAATTCATTTTGTATAGTAGTGCACATGTTACGGCTCAAATTAATGCTAAAATATATATACTAACATAATAATGGAATTTAAAAACACATAATGGAATGTAATCTTAGATAATTAACTTTCTTCTTTGGTGTATTTGATATCATGTCCCATTTAACAAACATGAGAGATAGAGAAAGGTTGGTCTCTATGTAGCCAATATTATCTGTTCTTCTTTTAATACGGTTTTAATCTCAACAACATTCATTATAATATTATCATTACTAATTACTACTTCAAATACATAAACATTCATTTCACGTTATGTTGCACGTTCTCATAACTCGTTAACAAAAAGGGCTAATGAATCGGGCCCAAACAGAAAATCACACACGATCTGATTAGTAATCAGTACAAACAAATCAATTATCAAATGGCCTTCATATGGCAGTTACTTCTATGTGACACTATTTGACAATAAATATCCCGCATGAGGGCCTAATTAGTACGATTACGTGCCCGATTCGATTTAAACATAAACTGCCGGAAAGACGTGGTTGGTCCGTTTACAGATGCATAACTTATTCGAAACTCCTAAGATCGAAAAATCAAGGAAGTGAATACATGTTTGGTATGTGTCATACCACTGCTTATGTACTAGAAAAGCTCGAATCTTTTTCATCTTCCTTTATTCCTTTACATACTTCTACAATTACAATTATAATTACATTGTCACCCGAAGCATCTTTCGGTCTCACAAAAACAAACACGACTCTAGCGCATTTTAAGAAAAGGTGCCGGACCCACATTCAAGAAATTATTAACACAACCCATCCCAATGACTAATATGGAGTATTTTTAATCTTTATTTTGACACAACCCATATTTCCGTCTCACATAAATTTTCAATCTTTATTTTAACAAAACCCTTCCCAATGACTAATATGGAGTATATGAACTAATTTATTAATCAAGAACTTTCATATGAAGAAATGGAAATTTTTGCATGTAAATCGAACTCTTTACTGATGAATTGCAAGATAGAAAAGGGGGTGATTTCACCCTTACTGTACAAGAACAAGCCTCCCAACTCCAATATCGCCGCAACCACCCTCCTCTGCCTCCGCCTCCGCCTCTCCACCTTTTGGCACCGTCACCACCAGCTCCCCGTCTCCATACGCTGCGGAAGCAAGTTCCGGCAACGTCAAATCCGGGAGCCGAAACCGCCACAAATCGAGCTCAAACTCAGTCCCCAGAAAGTCCTGCTGCCCGCGGTTTCCCATCACAACAACAATCTTGGTAATCCCAGGATAGATCTCAACGACGTTCGCCCTCACTTCACCGCCGATGTCATCGATGGCAGCAGTGAATTTGAGGGATTCACTGGTGTCTTCAACTGAAACGACGGCATCTGAGTGGAAGGGTAGCTCCAGCACCTTCGCAAAGACGTGGGGCAGCCGCCGGAGCTTCTTCTGCCGGCAGCTGTTCGCCTGAGCTAGAGCCGATGCGATATCACATCGCAGAGTGCACCTTGGCACCGGGTGGACCTTCATGGGGGTGATTCTAGGAGAAAAATGATCAGAAACTAGTACAGAAACAGAACCCAAATAAAAGAATAATCTTATAAATGAATAATTGGAGTGCCTAGAATAAAAATTAAATAGTGATAGAACTTAAATGGGGGTTGAGGACGAGAATGGAAGCAGTCGAAGGGTGGACATGGAGAATTCCCTGTCGCTCAAGAAAATAATGATAATACTCCCTCCTTCCCAGTTGGAAAAGAAAATTTATAGACTAATTTCTTATAAATATCTTTATTTGGAGTGTAAAATTTAATATTTTTCCTATTTTTGAAAAAATTAATTTTTCATTTTTAAAATTTATACATTTTTTAAAATTAAATAGGACTATATAATAAATAAAATAATATTAAATGTAAAAACATCAAATTGATAAATAAAAAAGAAGGGAAGGGTTAGCCAATGTAACTAAGGGCCTAATCACTTACGGAGATCACCCGAGTTCGAATTCCCACAATCCCCCTTCCCACATCCCCTTTGTGTAAAAAAAAAAAAACCAATATAAAAGAAAGCGTGAACTAAAAGTGGGATGGACTTTTCAAAAAAATAATAATAATAAGTGGGATGGAAGAAGTAATTGTATTATTATACTTATTATTATATTAATTAACCAATGTCTCTTAAATAAAAGTAACTTACAATTACCGTTTACAATCTTTCAACTTTTAACAGGTTACGTCTTCAACCTTTAACTCTACTCTTAGGGGTCCCCAACCTTTTCTAAAATCCTCAACTAGGTTCCTATGGACGGAAACCGTTCAATCTAGACGTTGGTCAACATTTTGATCAATGGTAATTTTGATAAGATACAAAAAATGAATATTTTAGTTTAAAAAAATAAAAATAATTTTAAAAAAAGGTCCCCAGCCCTTTACTGCCATTTCCGATAGCTAAAGTGCTGCCAAAAATAGCAGCCGGGGGCGGGAAGGGGGAAGTGAGCATCTGGGGGAGGGGGAGACTCCCCCATTTTTGCTACCATAATGGAAGCTCGGGGAGGGGGGAGACTCTCCCCCCATCCTTTGCTGTCATTTTTCAGTAGCCCAGCGGGGTGGGGGAACCCCCCAACTTTTTTACATTTTTTTAAATTTATTTTTATTTTTTAAGTTAAAATATTTATTTTTTTTTATTTTACTAAAAATACATTTGGTCAAAGTGTTGACTAACATTTAAATTGGACGGTTTCCTTTCATAGAGATTTAGATGGAGATTTTGAGAAATGTTAGGGACCGCTAGGAGTAGAATTAAAGGTTGTGGACGTAATGTATTAAAAGTTAAAATGTTAGGGACGATAGCTGTAAGTTACCCTAAAAAAATTAAGTGCATGTGCTATGAATATGTTAATATATGATGTATGGATGGAAAACAGATAAACTATCCAATAAACACGTATATTTTATACGTGTTTATTGAACACTATTTTATAGAGCCCAATATATTATGTGACAACTATCCATTGGACCGAATGAGTCCAATCAAAACTTGACACATGAGTCCAATGGACACCATAGAAAAACTGTAAATAAAAATTGTATTTCAAGAGGCTTTTCAGAATTTGTAATTTATATTCATTTCGATTTTAATCATTAATCAAATCAAACTCTAGCTCAAACAGGACTGAATCGTCAATGGATAAAGAGGATTCCTCTTGAGCCTCTCCTTTATATAAAGTTATTCCAATCAGAGACGGGCTCCCAAGAGCCCAAAGTCTTAGGACATGTTTGATTCTACTTTTCAAAACACATTATAGTCAAAATTACCACTGATTTGACAAATGCTCATTTATAACCACAAATTCGAATTTTCATTAAATCTACACCACATATTTCACCTTATTATAATTTTTCATTACAATTCATTGTGAATAAAGATATATAAACAGCCACTTAGACTAATTGAAGTAGCAAGAATGAGTTATGTACACACCAAGGTCACTTCACTTTTATACTCATTTCATCCAGCACCTTTTTTTTTTTTTAAATGTTTTGTGATATACTATTGTGAAATTAATTGATGTCATTTTTCCGTTCAACGCATGAGTACAGTACTAATTACAATTTATATTTTGTGGACTATGAAAATCAAGCAGCTAATGAGAATTTTTTTTTGGGGGAAAACTATCAGCTAATCAAAAAATTGTGCAACCAAAACTTGGAAGAGCTTTTCTAAAGTACTAAATCTAGCTCCTTGTATAGGAAAAATTTTCTAGTACCATATATGTCATATGATATGGTATCATACGACACATATAACGTGCGTTGGGGTGTGCAACGTGCACACTACATGTGCCTTATAATGTTATATTATATGACACATATAATGCTAGAATACTACTCTCTTGTGCTGTGTATTTTTTTTAGAATTTCATGAATTCGGAAGGTACATTTTTGGTACCGTTGTGTTGGAAAAGACATTCTGCAAAGTCGTATTCAGGTGGGGAGGGCAAGAATGGTAACTCACCACATTCATCCACTAGACCGTACCTATGGCGAAACTTAAATACAGCCGAGAGTTTCATTTCAGATCCGTAAATGAAAAAGAAGAAAAAAAATAATAAAAAAAATAAAAGCTCCCTGTGAAATCTGAACCTCCAGTGACCGTTTGATCTTTCTGTCACCATCACACTCTATATCGTACCCACACATACACATTTTAGAGAGAGAAAAAAATCTCACTTTAACGCATACACTCCCTCAACAACAAATCCATCCCTGAATTCTGCACCAATTCCTTAGTCCTCACTCAAATAATCAGGTAATCTCTTTCAACCTCTGCAATTTTTTTCGGTTTAATGAGTATACTTGTTCTATTTCGTATTCGAATCCGAGTGGATTTTTTTGGATTCATTTCCCATCTCTTTCGTTTTTGACATGATTTGAATAGATCTGAAGAAACTGAAGAGTGAGAAAGTGGTGCTTGTGGATACAAACAGATACTCATTTATGTTCGATGTATGGATTGGGTTTAACGAAATAGATGTTGATCTGCTCAGATGCTGGTGGTTATGGAGAAGATCTAAAATTTTTCATCACTGCGTAGTGTTGGAAATTCAAAGAGTTCATTTCTCGTGTTAGTTTTTCAGATTTTTGTTTTAAATTATCTTAGAGATTAAGATCTGTGAATCTATGAGAAGTTGAAGAAACTGATAGAATTAAGTGATCTAACGGAGATGGAGACTTTAGTTGCTGTGGCTCATCAAAGGAATCATCATCAATATAATGGTAGAAATCGTGGTCATGGACCGGTTCGGTTTGGGTCTGTTGGGTCTTCTTCTGCTGGTAATTATCGTGGCATGAATTGCCGTGCTTTTCAGTCCGGTGCAGGGTTACTCCCAAACCCGCACAGCCATGCCACCCCCGTTAGCAAAACGGAGTTTTCTGCTTTGCCATCGCCCAGAACCCCATCGGCCTCTAATCAAGAAAACAAAAGCTTGAAAAAATATTCTAGAAGTAGCGTGATTCCAATCCCATTTGATATCAAGCTTGAGAAGAAAGAGGCTGGTTATGAGGATGATTTCCATTTCTCTGAGCGTTGGGCTGGACCCGCTTATTCTTGCTCACCTCCCCCAAGTTCTTTGCCCATGCCAAAATTTTCACTCCGGCCAAAAAGGGCAGTTTCACTTGACCTGCACGCTGCTGCCCCAGAATTTGATCTACCCCCCATGGCTAAATCTGCTCCGGCGTCCCCAACCAGGGGCCGTAGTCCCTCACCTAGTGATCTGTTTGACAGTGCTGACTCTGCGACTAAGACCCTTCGTCGCATCCTGAATCTTGATATTGCTGATGAATGATATGCTGGGAGCAGGCACTACTCCTGTAAATAAGAATGCTGGCTTAGTTTGGAAAGCTAGTTAGTAGTGTAGTGTGTATATAATGAATAAGGCATGTTTGCAGCTCAACTTGGTAGTAATCTAATTAGATTTCCAGAATTTGTGGTGGTGTTAGTGCAAGAGCTGTGGTGGCTGGTTGGTTAACTATCTCCAGATATCTAAAAAGATGATATGGTGGTTTGTTTGGGCACACAATAGAAAGTCATTTGATTGCTTGAGCAGGAGTGCTACTGAGCAAAAAGGTATTGGCAGCAGAAGAATGATGACTGGCAGTCCATACCTGTTCTCTCCTCCTTATATGATCGCCAATTGGCTGTTCAATCATTTTATCTGCTCAGAGGAGCCTGTGTTATCTTTGAACATGAACTATTGATTTCCATGCCTCTAGTACATCTTCCTTCTCATAGCACTTGTTCATTCTGTTAGTTTTCCCCTAATTTTCAGTTGCAACGAGTTGTATATACTTTAGGATCCTAATCCGATTAGTCTTTACTCTTTATAGGATTTCACTTCTTTCCTTGATAATCAACTCTGTCAGCCCTGATATTTGACCTATCCCCCCCTACGGATTCCCTTGTTCTCTTAACCTCAAATACTAACCTCTCTTTTGTACTTGTGTTTATGTCCGAGTTGTTTGATTCAGTTCAATCCTCTTACTTTTTCTTTTTCTCTAGCTTTTCAAATAGGACTTGTATCTTTGCCATGCAAAGATATTGCTTTCCTCTTCGCCCATTTTTTCGGAGTTTTAAAAAGAAAAATGGGAAGGGAAGTAGAGATAAATGATTTTCACTTCTGCACTTTAGTGCCTAGGATTGATCCCTGCTTGCCATCTTACTTAGAAGTCCAATTTGTCTTCCATTAAGGAGAGCGGTTTACATTTCTTTCTAAAGTCCGTTAGTTGTTGGAGATTGTTGACCACACCAAGCTGTTCACAGGTACTACTACTTGAATTTCAGTCTCCTGCTGATATTTCAATTGTATTGTGTCATGAATGTCACTAACATTTTGTTTTTCCTTTTACCAGTTCTGGTGGCCGGGAGAGCTGATGAAGAAGAATCTGCAGGAGTTGTCTGCAAAGCTTGCCATATTATGATTGTGTCGTATTCTTTTGTTCTGTTTGTTATAGCAAGTCTGTTGTTTTGTCAAACATTGTGCATTTTGTTCCGTGGATCCTTTGGGTGTTGGTTATGCTTTGTTTACAGTGTCGCTTGAAAGCCATGCTTGTCGTTTGGAAGTGCCTTGAAATGCATTTTGCTTTTATATGCTCTGTTCTGGTGTCCTGTTGTCCAGCGGTTGTGCGCTAGAAACAAGTGTAATGAAAAGTTACTGAAAGAAAACAAAAGATTGTGTTCGGGTACTCTGGTTATAATGTGCCTTCCACATGCTTCTATATCATATTGAGAAAATTCAATGTACTTGCCCTCTGGGCACAGATTAGTGGAAAGGACGAGCGTGAGGTTGTTCTCTGTTTTGCTGGTAGCCACAGTGTGGGGGTTTGAGTTCTATTAAAGGCATGGAGGAGAATTCCTTGTGAGCACTAGTGTACAAGCAGCGCCTGTTTTTTATTCTACTGTGACATATTTCACGATTTACATCATCTATTGAGGCTTTAGGAGCGGAGAATATGGGGGCCATCGGGTTTGGAGTTCAAACTTTTTTTAGAAAATTCAATGTACTTGTATTGCAGTTGAGAATTGAGATGGATCTTGTTCAACAGATGGATTTTGTTCATCTTGTTGAAATGGAAAATGCCTTTCTTATCAACTAAACTGACATAAATCTGTAATCTGTAAGTGAATATTTCTCATATTCACCTGATTGATGGGTTTACGATGTGCTTAATCTGAGCAGGTGTAAATATACACACGACTTTGGAATTGAAATCTGTAAGTGAATATTTCTCATATTCACCTGATTGATGGATTTACGATGTGCTTAATCTGAGCAGGTGCAAGTACACACACGACTTTGGAATTGACAAAAAAAATAAAGCTCGGGGTCGAGGATCATAGGTACCGATGATGCTTTTTCATGCCTTTTTGTGCACCGTGGCTGGAAAGTAAAAAACCAAATGATTAGCAAGAGTGGCTGGTAGTGGTTCACTTTCTATTTTATGAATAATACTATACAGTACTAGTAGTGTTTGATATCAGTCTAGGTGGCATTTAATATGACATTAAATGATAAGTAGAATTAAATGAATAAACAAATAATTCACTTTATTCAACTTATCATTTAATGACACATTGATATGGTGTCAAGCACTAGTGGTACTAAATAGCATTACTCAATAATTTTTTAAAAATTGAAGGAAATTTTTCTTTTAAAAATATACTTGATTCTTTTGAATGAATAATACTACTCATCACAGATTATCACCATCGTGCAAGATAATATGTTCTCCTTAAATGATATAGTAGTATATATAAGTTTAACTAAATGTGTCATATTTAAGTTCAACTAAATGTTAGGGCATGGGATTTTGTAAAGAGGAATTATCATTTAAATAGCATTTTTTCAATATGATTTATTTTGAATTTTAGTGCATTAATTAATTGACCATTTACTTTGTTGGTCCAATATATCAAAAATGGAAAGATTTGATTATAACCAAACAACGACATTATAACTCTAATTTAATTAATTAATATAATAATGATAATAATGCAATTGGGTGTAATATTACCTTAGAAGCCACGTAAATGACAAAAAAATGATAATGGTGGTGTCTTTATCAGAATAAAAATTTTTAGCAAATGCAGTGGTCTTCTTGAGAATCAGGTGGCCCATTTGCACCAAATACCATGACTGTTTATAATTAACATTTCAGTCTTCCATTATTTTCTCTGAAAAGGACTTTTACCTTTGTACTATTCGCTTGAAACAGTCCATTTTCATTAACTAGACCATCTTTCAGATGATACGCATCCATTTTTATTTATATAATATAATATACATTATTACACGACGAAAGCAATTTATTTAACATAAATAAATATACTATAAGAGGAAACCTTGCATTTAAGGTCCCAAACTTCTTTTAAAAGTACAAGTGGCTCTCTATATTTAAATTATTGGTAGCTTAATCACTAACTTTTGTTTATGTAAGCACTCCGAGGATTTTTAGATCATTTGTGTCCAAATTTTTATGGGGGAAAAAATGAAAAGTTAATGTCCAAGCTATATGTCAAGCAAAACTTCAACACCTCAAGCATTAACTTCAAATTTTACTTGATCATCATCGTTATCATTCAAGTTTGCGCATGCATTTTTGCATTTTCACAACTAGAGATGGATGTGTGGTAGAAGTGTAAAACGACTAGTTTTGCCATTAAATTACTAATAATAATACATCGATTAGAATAATTTTTTACATTATGTCTGCCTCTCGTATATTTGTATACCCAACGAGAGGAATACAAAAAGGGGGGGGTCTCCTGGGGTAAATTATTCCCACTTATCAAATTTTAGGACATAGAACCACGTTAAAGATTAGATGCCACATTCCTCTGAAGCAAGAAAGGGAAACATGGGGAATTTTTAAAACATAACAAGTCTTAAAAAGAATCATCCAAATCTTGATCCTTTATCCCTTCAAAAAGCATTTCTTGGCAGCGGCATTCCTGGCTACAAAAGGCTTTCTCATCCCTGTAAAGGGGAAAAAAGAACTCATAAATAATAACCTTTGCTTTCTAACAGAAAAAAGTAAAGTATTGAATCATTGAAGCATTAAAGAAAATAAAGATGAACAACTTTTGTCTTTGGGAGAGAGAGAGAGAGAGAGAGAGAGAGGAATTATTAATCTTGTTTATGATACCCGGTCTAGTATAATTTAATTACAATTATTGTGGTTCAATAAAACAATCATTGAGATTTTCTGAATAATGAATTCCCATCGAGAATCATTGCACAGACAGAATTGGCTTACCTCAACCCAATAATTTTCTGAATTCTAGCTCTTGAATTGATGTTATATTTACGATTTCAATTCTTTTCTTTTTCTTTAATTTTATATTGGATTTCAATAGATTCAAAATCAGTTTAACCAGGTAATCTAAAAACAATCAGATATAGCAACATGCATGTTTTTCCATTAATCAGTATAAAGACACCACATAGGAATATTTAAGCCAATAAAAGGACTCGCAGAACTAACCTGTACATGTCAATATTTTTGTCATCTCCAAGACCTTTCTCACATGCATGACAAGAACTCAAAAAATCCACAGATGGAGAAACTGAAAAATTGGCTTCAAAATTACATTCTGCTTTGTTATCAGACGAATTGGAATTGGGATCCTTGCAGCAGCTTTGGACAATGCAGTTATCGAATATGTGCGTTGTTTTTGGATTAGGACCATGAGTGATCACACAAGTATAGTCTTCAGAAAGCTCCATTTCCTTCAAAGAAAGCTGCCTACTAAAACTCTGAGGAGAATCCTTTACTGGGATGCTGGAAAATGGACTGGGAAACTGAGAATCTCTAGTCTTAATTCCGAAATCAGCTGGAGATTTTGGTGATTCGACTGGAGAAATCGAAGATGAAACAACGGTTGGAATCTGAACCTTAAGCTTTGATCCAAAAAGAATCATCCTACTAATTGGCTTGGAAAAATTCCTTTCATTTTTCTCATCATTGATTGAGTCAATCAGGGCAAGCCCAATGGCTTCTGAGTCTAATTTGTTGAATGAATTAGAATGTTGGATTGAAGGGTTGGACAGTTTTTTGTCATAGCCAAAGGGGTTATCAGAATTTGATGAGTATTTGGTGTCAAGAATTGAGGTTGGACTCATTACCACAGATTCTGCATCAGAAACATTCCTGGTCAAAATCCCATTTAGAAATCTTGGTGATCCCAATAAAGAAGAGATTGGGGTTGTGGGATTCTTTGGGCTGCTCATTGCTCTAGATTTATTCCTCAACATCAATCTCTCTAATCTCTATTAGGTTAAATCTTTTACCAAAATTTTGCTGCAATTTTCACTGCACATCAACAACAGCAACAGCAACCGAAAGAAAATAAACAAGAATCCCCAAAATCAAGAAAACATTCAATAAAGCTGTGTATAACAAACCACTAACCTCAAACAATTGAATCATCAACTTGTGGAGGCACTAGAAAAGTGAGTTCATCTTTCTTCAGAGTATTAAAAGAATCAACAAAAGATGGATTTTCCACTCAAAATCCTGAATTTCATGAGAAACCCAGAAAATAAAACAAAAGAAAAGTGAGCAGAATTCAGTTTAATCTATAGAAACAGAATACACTGTTAAATCTCATGAGCTTCCATGTTTTTAACACTAGCAGAGATACAAAAAAGACCCAGATTTTAATTCTATTTTCAGTCTCTAACTTTCCATATAAAACCAAACAAACAATCAAAATCAAGCCCAGGTTTGCATTGATAATAAGCTAAATTCAATAGCCTTCATGATGTGTCTGTTTTTTATGACTGAATCAAGAGAAACAAAATCTACAGGGATGAGCAAGGAAACAGAGAGAGGTGAGAAAAAATGGAGTACGCATTGCCATTTTTTGTGCCTCTTTAAAGAGAGGAGAATAAGCGCACACACAAAAAAAAGAAAAAACACTTTTAGCTAGCTTATAAGTACTCACTTCCACTTTAAGCTTGTCCAAACATACTCTTATGAAGCATTATTGTGAAAGAAGAAAATAAATACAAGAAAAGCTACGACAGCAAGATAAGGGCCCAACGACTAATTAATAATTAGATAACACAACCTATTACCCCACATTTCTCGATAATGATCTCTACCTCATTTGGATTTTAGTGTTCGTTCTCTTTTTGTGAAAATGATTGCAAGAATACATGTACATGTAACTGCCAAGTCATTTTCCAATGCACGCAATTCCTAAGTTGCAAGACAATAATTATGTGTAAACAAGACACGAAATTTTTCCAGTTACGTGTTTTTTCATCTCACGATGATCTATTGACTAGTATTATCCATTAATGTATAAGATTTTGCATCTTTATCCTTATTTTTTCTACTCTTGTTATGGGACAAAAGTTGAGGTTTTTGAAATGGGTAGATCTTAGTGCTTGTTTGATTCTCATTATGACAATAAATTTTAATGAGAAATTATAATGAATTGAAATGAGTGGTAGAGATTTAATTGAAATTTGAAATATATAGTGATAATTGAACAATTATCAAATTAGTGTTAAATAAAATTATAATGAAAACGAATAAAGAGAATCAAACAAGCTCTTAATTGTGTTTAAAGTTGAATTTTTCTGCAAAAGTCTATTAATTAATATTTTGCGAAGTTTACGAGTGGAAAATCTTTATCAACTCAATTAGACATGTATGAGTGGACATTGAAAAGATTTATAGACGTGTTGTGATATATATGCGAAGCCCGTGCATGGACCACACAAAGACATATGGGTCGGCTCGAGCTTAGAAGGTCAAAAAAACATTTAAAGCAAATTTGTAGTCCATAAATGCCTGTTTCAAAATTGATGTTGGGAGAGAAAAAAAAAACAAAAAAAAAGAGGAATTTCTAGAATTGTCCTTTTGTGCCGATTTGTCCTCTGCCCTTTATTTTGCCGTTATTGATAAGGGTCCCCCTCTCCCAGCCTCTACTTACTTTTTATTGTTATTATTTTTTATTATACAATTTAAGAAACTTCATAAATTGGTATAGACTCGAACATATGATCAGATCCTATTAGAGACTGCCCTTTAAAACTTGACCTACACCCTTGGTCTCCTTCCTTTCTTTATTTAAAACTAAAATATATATATATATATAAAATAAAATAAAATGGAATTAATAGAATAGTAAATTTGTAAAATAAAAGATATCTTTTGTGTAAATCAAAAGAAGGAAGAAACAGCCAATGGGGAATAACCCTTTTTGTTAGGAGGTCAAATTGGGGGTTTGTACTATTTATTGTAAATTTCTTTTTAAATTTATTGTAAATTTCTTTTTAAATTTTTGTATTGAATTACAGTAAACTTATCTATACGTAGTATTTATACTATTAAAAATGTAGATTGTAATTATACTTTAAGAAAATTTTTAATATTATACACATATGATTAGAAAATTTTAGATTTCTACAATGTGTATGATAAAATATATGCTCACCTCTAATCAAATAAAATATCACAAGTGTCCCGTGCTTTAAATATTTTTAGTTAATTGAACACTTGACGAAATATTATTAAAAGTGAGTATTTTTTAAGATGTATGCTATTAGTAGGTGATCATTCTAACATATATGAAACGTTAATTAAAGGGGTGTAGTAAATTGTGATAAAGGGATTCAATCATGTAAACATGTGACTTCAAAATGAAGTGGGTGTAAAGTCAATTATGAAACACAAGCTATAATACATTTTCTGAAATATTGGGATGATTTCAAAGCGTAGATGAGTAAGCAAATAATTATTGTATGGTTGTACAAATTTTTTATTTTTTTATTTTTGGTGCTAGTTCTCTATTCTTCCATCACGCTAAATTATGTAAATTAGTTAACAGCCATTGTATCAATTATTTAGAATGAAATTTTAAAAATGACGTTTAAAGTGAAATGACAATTCGAAGAATTTAAAGAATAATATCCAACAAAAACTTTTAAAAATTAAAAAAAAAAATCGAGTAGCGTCTAGATACATATTTTAAGGGGCCGCTTTTTGGGCAAGGCGTGCTTTCGTCAGGAAAAAATTGATTTGATATAAAAAACATATAAACTGTTTAGCAACTATCCGGATTATAATATAAATTATAATAATTCACTATATGGCATTATTTTATTGGTTGTTTTTTAAAAAAGTAAAAGATTGCTACTTGACTTTTACTTTATGACTTTTTGAAAAAAGTGAAACTAATGAAATGATGCAATGTGACATATTATAATTCAAATTATAATTTGAGATCGGTTACCAAAAACTCTACAAATTCAGCGACTGGATCTGGCCCACATTTACTTTGGGCCCATTTTGAGGGCCCTTATTGACCTTTGTCTTTAATTATAGTTTTACCCTTCATATGTATGAAAAATAGAATTACCACTACTACTACTATTATCATTAATTTTTTCTGGAGATGATTATCATTATTTTGACATTTTTATGTAGTATAATTTGCTTGATTGATTTTATGATGAGAGTCAAATTATAGTGAGAAATTATAGTTAGTTAAAATGAGTTAGAGAGGTTTAAATGAAGTTTGAAATATGTGGTGATAATTGAGTAATTGTCAAATAAGTTGTTAAATAAGTTACAGATGAAATTATAATATGAAATGAGAATGAGAATCAAACAAACATATGAATTTTATATTCTGGTGATTGGTATAAGGTGTGGTTCGTGCTTGGTCCCCTATTTAAAAATTTGAGCATTCAACGTACAATTCGAACCATGGTATATAGGTTAACAAAGTTAATATTAGTAACAATTATTTTGCCAAAAGTTAAGTTATTGTATATTGTTATATATAGATCTTATTATAATGATCAACTGCGTTATGTTCTAAATTGTGAAATGAAATCGCAATTGGCCTATTTCCTAGTTGAAAATTAAGATAGTTCAACATAATGATAATCGGATTTTACTCTTGTTTTTACTCACATTTTCTCCTGTGATAACTTTGACTTTTTTTATTAAAAAAAAAAACAAATGAGTAGAGAGATCAAAGCATACAAATGAGCACGGGTTGAATTATGTTGAGTCCATATGCACTTGAATGGTCCACTGAAAGAATTGACTGCTCTAGTCATTGTATACATCTAAATATCTAATGATGCTCTTGATATGATTTTCTTGATTAAGCTGATTAGGATAAGGATCACATTTTCTATCTTCTACTCTTATGCATACATGTACACATTAATGTTATTTGGGATTTGTTTTAAAAAAAAAAAAAAGAAATCTCTGTCACGAGTCCAATATTACTATTATAATTATTTATTGGATTGTATAATCACTCTTAACACTTGTATAAAATAAAGATTTTGTACCGGTAGACATTTGATTTTATATCCTTTCTCACAGGCAATCTCTTCTTGAAATCTCATCCACTGCCTTAAAAGCCCTGCTTGTCAAGAGTTCTTTACGCCATTTGTCAAAAGTTTGATTCCCTTCCCATACAATCCCTCTTCTAATGTTTAAATATATATATATATATATATATTCCAAGGAAAGTAGATGCCACAGTTAACACTCAAGTCTTGTCCTTGCTTCCCCATCCTTTGTGCGGACTATGAGTGCTATATGTCCCCCATTTGGGCCGTTTCCCATAGTTTTTAGGCAAATATTATGAGCCATCAATATAATTTGTCTCGTTTCTAGGGCCCCCAAATTCTTTTCAGTTGCATTATGGTATCTGTCAGAAAAATTGTCAAATTTTTCGTTAAACAATAGCATGTCGTGCATTTGAAGGTCTATACAATATTTATTTTAATCAACCGTGAACCGTGGTTATCAACTATCGTCCTTCTATGAACCATTTTCCATTTTAGACTAAGCAGATAAGTCATAAAGTCAAAAGGTAGTAGTCCGTTTTTATGAAAGAACTTAAACTTTTTGTCCAACGAGGACCGTTGAGCTACAAAAAAGGGGAATTTAAATTGGGGTTGGGTGGGGAGGATGAATGAGCCCACAACTTTCATCAATCAAAGTCCATTCTGTCTTCCATCATGTATTATTGCCTCCAATTCAAAAGGGTTGCAAATAGGGTTGGAGTTAAATTCGAGAGTGACACGAGTTTACATTCTCAACCATTTTAAAGTGAGTAAAAACATATCAATAATATTAAATAAATTAAGTGTGTGATTCACATTCTATTTTCCACATTATTATACCACTCAAACACCCGAAAATATTCTAGAGTCATACGTGTGACTCCTTATGGCACAACATATACAATGTGATTTGTACCACACATATAGTGCTAGAAGATAACGCCTCAAACACCCTCTAAGATAATGAGATCCAAAATTGGCAAATATTTTTCTATAACGAACAAAATGTGGTCAATTAGGGTTGGGAATAGTGAATCTTGACATCTTCAAATGGCTTAAGAAAATAATAGTTGAAAAAACTTACAATTCTAGCAAAAAATCCTTTTCACATGGTCCATTCGAACACTAGAATTTCAATGCTGATATCATTTTACCAATTTCAACATGCTAGCATAAAGCATCTTTCCTTCCTTGTTCTAAAAGCAGCTCAAATACTGATTTTCTATAGAGTCCATTAGACACTATCTTATAATATCTAATGAATTATGTGACAGACTCTTATTGGACACACTGGGAGACACATCCCCTAATGTGTCCAATAAGAACCTGTTATATAATCCATTGAACATCATAAGATGGTGTCCAAATGACTCCATAGAATCTATAGCTAACATACGGGCGACGTGTGTGTGAAATCCAACAAAGATTAGATCGAATAACTGATCAAAATGAAATATAACAAAAAACAAACTTTTATCATATGGTTACGGCCATAGTCACCGTATGTCTTGTGCTTAAAAAATTTTTTCGCAATATGCTGAGTGATAATTATTTCAAATCAAAATCAAAAGTAGCCGATGAAGCGAAGTGGCATCTCAAGAAGGCATTCAATCATAATTTACAAGTAAATATCTTCACCATGGAAAATACGCTATGGTACAACAATTTTCTTGAATGCATGTACCTGGGACAATAATACGACCTTGAGTATCCTAAGCGACCTCCAAAATTTCACGAGCGAGATGCTAGCGTTGTGATTAAAGTTAATGTTTACTTTTCATATCGTTTCTGCCTCTCTTTCTGAACTCTCGTCTCTCCGCAGAGTACTGTTTCTTAATAAGCAAATTGCGCATTGCCTTTTTTACCGCTGCAGCAGCAGCCGAGAAAGCAGCTTCTCCAATTGACAATTTCCCTTGAAGGGTTTGAAGCAGTAACTCGCCTCCAGGTATTTCTGCATCTTCTAAGACTGATATCTGGTGGTCCAAAGACTCTGAATTGCCTGTTTCAAAACCAGACACAACTCGCACACGAGCCAAATTATCTGAATCTGAGAGGTTTAAACTCGATGCGCCCATAACCATCCATAACATGGGAGCTGAAGATGCAGCTGCAATGCTTGTGGGAATGAAAGTCTCTCCAGGGATATCAACCACCTGCCCCCCCAAAAAGGAGCTATTATTTACATACAGGTAACGATTATTGTATAGCAGTCAAACACAAATTAGCAAATTTACTCTGCGGAAAATTATGGTCCCCATTCCCAACATATAGCCAAGTAGTTAGTTTCCCAACTTTAGAGGGCGAGTTGGTCTTCGACCTATAAAAGAAACATGCTCACTCTATGTTCCTGGTCACTGCCCCAAGTAAGCAAAAAGAATATTTTCATAGAATTGGTCAAGGATCCGATTATGATATGAGTTGATTAGGGGTTATTGTTGTTGAGCATTCATTGCACAACTGTTTGAGAACAACTTTTGCTTCTTTGAATGGTAGGAACTAGGAATAGAGAGCTAAAATGCAAAATTTTGCACATTTATCATCCAATCTGGAAGAAGCATCCAAATTTCAGAATAACAATACTCACTTTGGCAACAGTCAGGGTTCTGTTAGAAAGGCTGCATCTTAACAGCATTACTCCCGCCAAGCTGAAATTCGAATAGGAAGCTTAAAGTCAGATACCGCACAAAAAATCCAACAGAATCCTCTCAATGGAGGAGGAGCATTAATTAATATATATAAGTTTATCACCTCTGTACGGCTACTGCAACTAATGAACCATCAGGGGTTGCACATAAATCAGTGATGGCAGGCAAAATCTCCTCTTCTTTTCCGTTGGAATTTATGAGTCCTGCCTTTATGGACATACAGAAAATAAAACCGAAATAGATGATAGTTACCGAAAAACAATAGAGCTGGAAGCCCCAGGGGAGAAAAAGAATGAACCTGAAATTATAGGTGTGTTTTGCTAAGTTAAACAACTTATAAGTAATTAAGTACATTCTTAAAAGTTAGACAACAGTAACTTATCCTAACATGTCAAAGTAACTTCTTACTGCTGTTTAATCTCAAGACACAACAGCCTCTCCATCACAAATCTTCTTAATATATAAATATGGCGTTCGACATCAAAACATTAATATCACGCTAATCCACATATTGTGAAGAAAACAAGAGATTAATTGGGGCAGAAGGAACTCTATCCAAATATTCTATGTGAATAGTAGACCACATGCATGCTATACTTCAGATCCTTCCAGATATGCTAACTAAGCTCGTATATACCACTTAAGTTTAAACTCAAAGATGCAGACACTAGATTGAAAAACAAGGAGTTATGTTATCTGAAAGGTGAAATTAGTACAAGATCATGGAAAGTAAGAAGAGAATGAGCTGCTTCAAGTAATCTAGGCTCAGGACAATGAAGTTACCTTAGCTCCAACATCACAGGTGTCAAGCAGAGAACCAGAGGTGTGATCCCACAGACGAACCTGAAAATACACAGTAATTCAGTATCATCTAAAACTCGACAGAACATATTCATTAGTTGTACAAATTTGACCTTACGATACACTTACAGTTGAATCACCACTTCCAGAGACTAAAAACCCCTCAGGGTAATCTTTACAGCCAACAAATGCAAGACAAGACACGAATCTGCCAATGGACACGAAAGAAACTATTACTTGCAAGTGGCATGAACTATATACAACCATGAAACCAAAATAGGCCTCGAGAGCTTGGAGAGTTTTCGTCGCTGGATTAATCATGCCCAACACACGGACTCACTCCGGACAGTGTTAAGGATATGTGGTAAAAACTAGGACGCACTCAATTACACATGGTCTAGACACCAATCATATAAAGAAAAACTGTCCAAAATAGTGCAAAAAAATTTTTCCGCTTGGGGATAAAAAGGCATAAATTTGACAATAGTAGGGAAGAAAGACACAGAAAAAATAAGACTACAAGACGAGCTTGATTATCTAAATCATTGCTTCCTTCAATCACTTCTATAATTCTTTGATCAGTTCTTGATCTTCCCTAAATAGTTCTTTTTCCTCGTCCTCCATATTCAAACCAAAAACCAAATATTTTATACCACCCAATGTATAGTGACATACTCCATCCAACCAACAAAGATTGTCCACACTCATTTTTCACACACTAAAGAATTGTTATTATTATTGTCGGAAAAGTAAAAGTTAAACACAATTCGACTAATACACCCTTTCATTTATTTGCCATTCCAATAAGGGCACACAAAAAAGCCAAGAAATTAACCACATTTCCACAAGGAAAGTGAACAATAATTCAGCACATAAGAAAAAGGAATACTAGACTATCTTCGTGGAACGGCACAGTACTATTAAAGAATTGGTCTGAAATGTGGTTAAGGCATTCAGCATCTCTGTTTCATGTGCAGTAATTGCCTAAAAAATTGAACAGGTTACAATATTTTGTATATCTCCAACATTAATAAGTAATTAGTGTCTTCCTTTGATTGAAGATGATATGATCCTTCCGGTTTTATTAGGACAATTAAAGTAGCCACCTTCAAATTGATGTAATATAGAAATTTTCCAGATCCTTTCAATAGAGAAGACAATTACATCACATGACGCCTAAATGATATCCATACATTATGCTCGAACAAATCTATTTAGCATGGAAATAGCAAATATCTACTCCATTTCTCTCAAAAATGAAAATGTATGTGTATAATTCTTATTTTCACTTGGTTCAAGCATTTGTAGTTGACACCAAAATGGTGGAATCTGGATTTGTTTACAGATCATTATAGCAATAGCCACATGGTTATTTGCAAAAGTATATTAGAGATTCGATGAATATCTATCAGTCATAGTTAATAAATCATGATTCAGTCATAGTTAATAAATCATGGTTTCGAGAATTTAACAAACATAGGGATGATGAAAAGGACTTACTCTGTATGACCAAGGCAAAAGCTCTGTATCTCATGAACTCCATTTAGTGGCTTATTTGGAAAGACAGTAACCTATCACTGTAGATGGTAAGGCAACAATCTTAAAAAAGACGAAGAGGCATGCTGTAAAGTAGCCACTGAATTTTTCTTACCCGAATTTTAAAGTCTCTATCAACACTAACAATAAATCGACCATCAAGTGAAAATTCCTACAAGATGATATTTTTATTCGGAGGAATTAGAAAGGACCACATAAGTAAAGGTAGAAAAGAAAACTGAACTCGAGGAAACATTCCATAGAAGAATGAGTACTGCCATGCATATAAAAATCCTACTTAAAACAATCAATGAATCATACTCCCAGGTCTGACCAAATAATTCATCAATTGAGTATCATGCAAGGATATGCCTACAAGTTTAACAGCACATGGAGGAATTTGTACTACATAGAAGCGTGAAAAATAAAAATGGGAATAAATCAAATGGTACTTTGCTGATCTCTCACATGAGAATGAGAAACGATTAACAATAGAATCACATAATATCATTAAAAACTTTACCAGTCTGGTAATAATACTACAATAGTGGGAAAGGATTGGAACAGCCTTCTTGTTAACTGGAACTTGATCCACTACATTGCGCTCTTCTTCAATATCCACGACATACACAACTCCAAACTTATCAGCAAAACAGATAAACATCTCATTGTTACTTATAGCAACAGCACTCACTCTCTTTTCCGAAACCCTGTTAACAACAATAGCAGCACCAGGAAGTCAATTCAGTAAAGCCACCATATCTCTTTCTTGATCTTCAAGTAAGTTTCAGCTCTATCACTAAGATATAACTGCACGTTTGGTTGCAGAAGAACAGTAAAGCATACAAATTTAAGTGGACTAGTTGGTCTACCATATCATACTTTGGCTAATAATGCAAGAATGTTTAGTATCTGCACAGTTACCTACTTCTAAATCATCGCAAAGCTACTTACACGGAATAAATACAGTGCCAAGAATCAGTGGACCAGATCTTAACAAGCTTATCATCTCCAGCCGATACAAAGAGCTTCCCACTTTTGCTATAATGAATGGCGCGAATTGAAGCCTTATGGCCTCCTGATTCATCTGTCAGTTTAACTCCGCAACTCTCTCTGCGAATGAATTACATTAGCAGCAAAAGTTTCAATAATTCGGTCGGGATTCTACTTCAATACTCCGACAGCCAAAAAATGGTTTCTTACTGAATATTGAATACTCGGAGGTCCGACCCCACGGCGACCGACACAAACTTATGGATCGGGTGAACGGAGATTGTGGCCGGAGCTACCTCCGTTTCCGGCTTCTCGTTTTCTTCCTCCATTCTTTGATCTTGATTTGCAAGACATATGGTTTCCGATTAGGTTTTATCGGGGTTTCTTTATCTGGGCTGGCTAAGAATCCAGCTCTGTTATCAGTAATGTATTGGGCTGGCTTAATTTCAAAGGCCCATACATGAGGGCAAGTTTGCTTAATTTCAAGGGCCCATACTTTAGGGCAATTTATTTTTATTATTATTACTAGATTTTTCACCCCGTGTATTGTACAGGTATAACAACAGAAATTAAAAAAATTTAGAGTAGAAAAGAAAGATGACATCCCGATCATTTTTCTAGTATAATACTAAACTTGGAATTTTTTATTTTTTTATTTTTGAAAGAAGAAAGTTTTATTCCAATTGTATTTCTAACTATTTATAATTAAAAAATAAATATTAAAATAATTATTTTAAAAAAGATAATATAAAATTAGCAATTAATTTTCTGTTAAATTTCTACAAAATATAACATAAGTATGATTGATTAATTTCCACGAAAATAACAGTTGCAATGTACAATTTATGCAACTATAATTACTTTCTAAAAAAAAACCAATCAAACCAGAGTCCGTCAAATTTGGCTTTTTTTAGATTTAAAATATGTAAAATAGGATAATTCGAGAATTTTTTTGAAAAGCATTAATTCGAGAATTAATTGGATGAAGATTCAAGGATAAGGCACAAAGAGAAGAAATTAAGGAAATTTGAATACAACACAAACATAACTACAGAAGTTAGAAGATAGATTGGATCAGTATAAATTTGGAAAAGGAAAAGATAAGGAAAATGCAGTGAAGAAGATAATTCAGGAAAAAAACATATAATATATAATACAACAGTTTTTAAGTGGATTTTGATTCTCAATTGCAATTTTCCCACTCTTTTGCTGATGTTGTATAATAATATGGATTCAATTGGTGTCCCAATTGGTTTTTAATTAGTTTTATTTTTTAAGTTTTAAAATTTAAACTTTTCTTATTTGAATATTCATTACGAGTTTTCAATAATTTATATTAGTTTATTAGTTTTTTATATTCCTTTTTTATTTTAGTTTCATCATTTCTATTTTTTTAGTATTTATATATAATTATGAGTTTTTACAATTTTTTATTAGCCGCTACCGATATAAATTTAACAGCGAGTAATTGTTCAATTTATTATAAATTAGTATTTTTTAGAATTATTTTTCCCGTTACTAAATTATTCAAAAATGAGTGCATTATAAACTAATTATCCGGTATTATCTATATTTATTTATTATTTATATTTGTTTAATTCTCAAAATTTCCTTTACAGGGTATTTGATAATATCGAAACCAAAATTTATTTCTGAATAACTTAGAAACCTATTTCAAATAACTTATATTACAAATGAAAACTTAGTTCATAATAACTTGAAGGAAGTCAACTGATTTATTTATTCTTCTTTTTTTGTAATAAAAATCCATTTATTTGCGTCACGCCAACAACTAAAGATACATAATGTAATTCTATTATAATAATATATGACTAAGATTTATTTTCTTGATATCTATTATCTAACTTGAAAATTTTTGTGACTATTTTTTTAATCTTTGTTTTTATATCATTTATGTTGCAATAATTAGATTGTAGATGATGCAAATAATTTATTTTTTAGTCTTTTTTCTCCATAGATGTGAAGCCTTCAAAATATCGACTGAATTTATATTGTTATTTCATTTGATTTAATTATTATTGTGACTATTTATTGTTTTTTGCAATTTATGTAGTGAACTTTTTTTATATGAAACATTGAGAATTTCCCGTGCAACATATGTGTTGAATACTAATTGATCGATATTTTTATTTGACGAAAATAATAATAAATTTTAGCCAAAATTTTGTGAACAAAGGGACAAGAAATCCACAAGAAAAAATGAATTACACAAAAAAGAAAAATTAACCTCTCCATTGCGATTATCTGATATTATTTTCCTTTTTAAGATGTCTCACATATATGGTCCTCTTTAAATTAAAAAGTCTAACTTGTATTTCTTTACAAATATATCTATATTTAACATTTTAATTATAACTATCAATTTTAAATTTTACTTATAGAAATGATACGTCAACAGAGTACTTTCTTATGAGTATGAAAATTTTTATCTGAACGGGTATCGAGTGAATACAGCTATATATTCGCCCGATACATATTATTAGAATGTTAACTAATAATATTAAATAAGTTAGAGGATTTAAAAGTGAAATATTATAAAACATTAATTTAGTACATAAACATGTAACTATTAATATAATATTAATAAAACATTAATTTAATGAGTCAAATACTAAATTAAAACTGTATATTTATTATTTTTGCTATGCAAATCTGATAATATGTATTTGTATAATATTTTATTATTCATTATTATTAAACTTTTTTGAAAATTAATCTTCTCGTAAAACGCACGAGTGAGAGATTAAACTTATAGTTGCAATAGTTGATTGTGATATGATTATTTATAGCGATGGAAATAGGGCGGGTTAGTTATACTCTGGACCCGCCCCATGAGTCTTGAAGTCACCCAAACCTTCCATAAACCTACAAATTAATATGACAAGTCAAGACAAGTCGGGTCATGAGACGGGTTGGGACGCCACCATGATCCACAAAAGGATTCATGAATTTTTTCACTTTTCGATTAATATTAGGTGCAACGTATTATTAATTGATGAATGTAGAATAAAATAAAACCTTTATTTAGGATTTCAAAGTTCCCAACATTAACTAATATAATAAAATGATTATTTCAATTCGACAGAAAAATCCTTTCAAAAAAATAATATAATAAAAAAGTAAAAATAAACTGCCACGGATTTAATGGATGATTAGTCAAATTGCTATCTTTAATAATTTATACACATTTTTTTAAATAAATTTATTAAAAATAAAAAAAGCCTGGTGGGTCACGGGGTCTATGGTGTGAGTCTAACCTGACTCGCACCCGCCTTGGACCCACAGCGGGTCAGATAATGTTACATCATGCTCCTTCTTTTGCCTGATTAGGCATGACGAGTCAATCATATTATAGGCATGTTTCCACGAGTTTATAGATTGATAGGTCAAATTGCCATCTCTAATTATTTGACTGCTAATTATCATAATTTTATAGACATGTGAATTAGTACGACGAGTTTGAAGGAAACCAGAAATATAATCTCAGATATTTTATAACCAATATTCCATGGTAAATTGTAATTCGCATATCAATTCGTAATTTTAAACAATACAACTGGTATATTGTACTTTATTTATAAAATGATGTCTACACTCACAAGTCAATTTTAATATGAATATATACTATAACTCTATCCGTATAATGCACGGGTGAAAAAAATATAGTAAAAAATATAATTTTAGAGATGCCGTCATTAGAATCCTTATGAAGCCAGACTATTAGTGAGAACAATTATATTAAACAAACTTCTCTTATTATTAATATATAAATTATTAATATATAGGTTATTATAAGACTTGACAAATCTTAACACACTCATCTCACTCATCCTCTTTCTTATTTGAAAAGAGGCTCACTTGTTGACGTCATATATTTTTTTCTACTTTTTATTTTTTTTCCCTTGAATTATGAAATAATGCATTTCGGTAACATCTCTTTATTACCTTATGTTTTTTAATTCTTCCTTTTCTTATACGACTTCTCACAGAATTGATTTGCAAACGTGTTATTTCTACAATTGTCTTTTCCAAAAAGTGGACCAAAAATAAACTTGCAAAAAAATAAAAAACATGGACTAAATAAATGCCACAAAGAGTTTCTTTTTTTTTTTTTAAATAAAGGAAATGGCACAAAGAGTTGATAATATGAAAAAACCCTAACAAGCGATAATACGTATAAGCCGTCATCTCCCGATAAGCGAAGCAAGAAGAATGGCGTCTTCTTCCGGCAATCCCAGGAAAAAAGTCGAAATTCACTTAAAGCCGTCATCGGAAGGAATCGTAATTAGTGGGTCAGGCGTGGAAGAGCTATACAATTGGTTGTCAAAAAAATTAGCACCCAAATCCAAACCTCCATTGTCATGGGACAACAAGGTATGTGAAAGCATGAGCGGAGGACTTGTTTGGGGGGAGCGTTTTCGGCGCATCTTTCGACTTCTTGAAAGGTGTAATATAAAGGCAAACGCGTCTGCGGAGGCTTCCATTTTGTAAAAAAGAATGGCTTCTTTCATCACGGACCCGTAGTTGCTGCCCATATTGCTTCTATTAATGCATTTGAAAAAGTGATTCCGTGGAATGCTACAGTGGCTTGAGCGGGCTCCTACGGCTTCGTCCGTTTCATCCGTACCAACAACCTTCAAGCTGCAGCACGCTCGGCCACCGCCGGTGGCATCCTTTTTGCCTTCTTGGCCAAGACACTCGATCATTGATATATCATCATTTTAATTAATTTAATTTGGAGAGAACCTGACGTTAACGATGTGTTTGATTAGATTTTGTATATATGGAGATTGGCCTTCCTTTCCACCCAAAAGTTGTATGACCTGATTCTCTTTTGCAATGTGTTGGCAAAATAGTAGTTTATAATTTCATTTATAAATAACTACGTGACATCATTTTATTGGTTGTTTTCTGTGAAAAGTCAAAAAGCGCGGCTTGACTTTTACTTTTTGACTTTTGAAAAATGTGAAACCAATAAAATGATGCACGGTTTATAAATAAAATGGTTTATATACCAAGTTGCCAAACACATTATTGGTTAAAAATTCGACTATCTAGCTTCCGAATTCGTATAATCTGATTAGTTAATTAATCTTTGAATGATTGAAATGGAAATTATTTTTCAGGGAATAAGAAAAATTTATGAATTTGTGTGTCAGAATATTTTAACAATATTTCCACCCATACGTTACACAAGTAGAATTCTAAAGAAATTTCATATACATAAAATATAACATAATTGTGCTTGTCAAGCTTAATGTCATTAAAAAACTTAAAAATACAACCTGCACGGAATTAATATGCATCATATATTTACAAGTAGCATACAATCAATTCTTTATTTTGTTGACATAGTTTTAAACTCTTGTTTTTAGTCCATCGATATCTCGATGAACCAATAATTTTTTTATTAATTCTTATTTTTTATTTTCTTTAAAGATAATAAAATTCGATAGTATAATTTTATATTTAGTTTCACACCCGTGTATTTACAGACATACTATATATGCTTAACAATCGTATGTTTTATGGACATGTTATAGCGACAAAGTAAAATACAATAAAGTAGGAGAACATAAAATCGTGAAATTATACAATCGAACAAAGTAAAATTGAATTTCATTAGGCAAATATGAGATATCTCTAACTAAAATGTAGTACGTAGATAAAATCTCAAAATAAAAATATTAAATTAAATGACTAAAATGAAAAATATAATAATAAGGAAAAATATAATAATAGTATTGAAATCTCGATTGATATATTATCTATTTTCATGTAATTAAAATCATTTAGACAAATATAAGATATATCTAACCAAAATGTAACATGTAGATAGGGTCTCAAAATAAAGATATTAAATTAAACGGTTAAAAGGAAAAGTATAATAATTGAACCAATAATTTTTTTATTAATTCATATTTTCTTATTTCCTTTAAAGATAATAAAATCTGATAGTATTATATATTAGTTTCACACTCTTGTGTTTCACAGACATAATATGCTTCACACTCGTGCGTTCACGGATATATTATGCTGACAAAATAAAATATAATGGAGTAGGAGAATATAAAATAATAAAATTACACAATCGAACAAAGTAAAATTAAAATTCATTAGACAAATATGAGATATATCTAACGAAAATGTAATATATAGATAGATTCTCAAAATAAAAGTATTAAATTAAATGATTAAAATGAAAAGTATAATAATAAGAAAAAGTAATATTGAAATCAAGATTGATATATTATATATTTTCATGTAATTCAAACTCATTAGGCAAATGTAAGATATATCTAACCAAAATGTAATATGTAGATAGAGTTTCAAAATATAAATATTAAATTAAATTATTAAAATGAAAAACATAACAATAAGAAAAAGTATAATAAATGAACCAATAATTTTTTTTATTAATTCTTAATTTTTATTTCCTTTAAAAGTAATAAAACCTGACAGTATAATCTATAATAGTTTTGCACCTATACATTTACGGACTACTATATTTAATACTCGTGCGTTTCATGGACATATTATATTGAGAAAGTAAAATATAATATATTAGTAGAACAAAAAAATCATGAAATTATACAATCGAACATAATAAAATTGATTAAAATGTAATGTGTAGATAGAGTTATGAAATAAAAATATTAAATTAATATATAGATAGAGTCCCAAAATAAAAATATTAAATATAATATGTAGATAGAATCTCAAAATAAAAATATTAAATTATTTGATCAAAAGGCAAAATATAACAATAAGAAAAAGTATAATAAATGAACCAATAATTTTTTTATTAATTCTAATTTTTTATTTCCTTTAAAGGTAATAAAACCTGATAATATAATATATATTAGTTTCACACAGTATATTTACGAACTATTATGTTTAACACTCGTGCGTTTCATGAACATATTATGTTGAGAAAGTAAAATATAATATATTAAGAGAACATAAAATTATGAAATTATACAATCGGACATATTAAAATTGATTAAAATGTAATATGTAAATAGTATTTTGAAATAAAAATATTAAAATATATAGATAGAGTCCTAAAATAAAAATATTAAATGTAATATGTAAATAGAGTTCTGAAATAAAAATATTAAATTAATATGTATATAGAGTTTCAAAATAAAAATATTAAATTAATTGATTAAAAGGAAAAGTATGACAATAAAGAAAAGCATAATAATAGAATAATGACATCATCAATTGGTTTTTTAAAAAAGCCAGACAATGAGGGGGAAAATCATTTTTAATTGAGCCCACAATCAAATTGAGTCAGATAAACTGTTGATTAATATATATATGTGTGTGTGTGTGTTGTGGAAAATAAATTTGAGTGAGAATTGATTTTGAGAAAATCATTTTCATACATGCCATATTTACTTCTTGGATGGAAGTCCCGCCTAGGTGAACTAATCATCAACCTAAGTTTAGCAACAATTAGTTAAAAATACATAAAATATGATAATTACAAGATAGAAATTAATACTCGGCAAGTGCGAAGGCTAAAGAAGCACGATGGTAGACCTAAAAACACGTCGATTCTCATTGAATACCCACAAGTTTAGACATTAATTATTCGTTGATTTACTCATGCTCATGGATACCAAATAATTGATCTTGATACAAATAAGTTGATTCCTTCTAAAACACTGAAGGTGTATTGAAAGACGAAGAAACAACTCTAAAAAACATTTGATAATAAAAAAGAATAATACTATTTATCTAGACTGGAGATACCGTCTCCAGCAATTGTCATTTTCTTATTGATTGTCAAATAAATGAATGCTCACATGTATTTATGTATCTCCACTCGTCTCTCAATTTAGTGATGCCAATTAAACTGAAGATAAATATCCATATATGAGGTATTTTCTATATTTTAATTGCAACTAGATTCTTACCCGTGTATTGCACATGAAGAATACATATCAAATTATTTAAATAATATGGAATTTTATAAGTTTTTTTTTTTATATGGTGAAATTTTATAAGGTTATGTTACCCAATAAGGAATAATTAATTTTTAAAATCAACCAAACAATAATGCAATTGTTTTTTATCATCTTAAAATAACTATATTTTACAATAAATTTTAACTCGATTGTAATCGTTAAAGCAAATAAATATCATTTTATTTTTTACACTAATTTAGATAAATGATATCATACGAAATAATTGCTAGTTCGGCGGTTATGTGTACTGTGAAAATATTTTTTTCGAAACCAGTAAAGTCAGATAGTATGGAGATTATATAAATTAATAATCGCTACTATATAAAAGAGGGAATGAGTGTAAAACATTCACTTCTCCCTTTTACCCTTGACATTATTATAAATTTTTACGATTGATTAGTGTTTAATTCATATAAATTATTATGTCATTAATTAGTATTTTGTGTAGTACTAATTATGTAATAAATAGTATTTATTAAGTAATAATTAATTATGAGTGTGATTTTTTATTTTTATTGAACTAATAAATTTTTTCATTAAATAAGTTTAATTTGCTTACAATGTTTTATTATAATTCTTTTATTTGAACTTAAAGAAAAAGCTTATTCCATTTAGTTTTATTTAAAAATATGTTTTTCTGTTAACAAAAATATTTACACGAATTTTAATATACTTTCTCCCTATATATATTGGTTTATTAGTCATAATTCGCCTAAAATTATTATAAACTTTGGGTGATTATATTGACATCACATCTTTTGCTAACCGCACTACATTTCAATTATACTCATCATTCTTTATATTTTTAATTCTTTACACATACATCGTTAACTTATTTTTGTCATATCTTTATTTTTAACATCATATTTTCATGACATCTTATATCAAATGGTATCTTGATTCTAAAAATTTCATTGTAGAAATTGCTTAAAATTTTTAAATAAACAAAAAATTAATATATAAAGAAACACAACTACGTATTTTTATATGATTTTAAGGTACACAAATTATTATTTTTTAAATATATTCGATCATTAAGAATATGAGAGGATAATTAAATAAAAAATTCAAGATAAAATGTAACAAAACTTTTCGGGTTTTAAATACTATAAGAAATAAAGATTAAGGATGTTCATGTTAATAAAAATGTAGCGTGTTTAGTAAATTGACTGGTGTAGATATAAGTAACAGTTAACTTTTATATTTTCATTCAAATTAATTTGAAGAGATGCTTATAATTTTCAGTTGTATATTTTATTAGATAAATTTTTGACAGGTTTTATCAGATAATTAACTTTTTAGAAATAATTAAATACTTAAATTGTTTAAAAATTTTTTTAAAGTTTATTTCATTAATTATTTGGGGTTTTCAACAATTTAATCAAATTTATTAGTGTTACTAATGGCATTCTTATGAAACTTTTGTGATCTCATAAATGAATTCATTTTATTTAGAAAACAATTTTAAGATATTCTTAATGATTATAAACTTATATTTTTATTATTTATTTTATACATTAATGTTATGTTTGCTTAAATATAATAATCAAAGATGAATATTCAATCAAATAATAATTTTAAATTGCTATAATTAATAGCATTCTAAGTCTAAGTATAATATAATAATCTAAAAAGGAAAATTTTTTATTATGACAAATGAACTGTAAAGGGGAAGAATTGAACTTTGATGAAGGGTGTGCGAAACATACTTAAACGCTATCAGATCGTGGAAGTCTTGGCTTATATCATTTTTTTTCTTTTTGCCCTTTTTTTTCGAAGGCCAATACATATATATTATATTCTTAGCATGTTATTTTATTGTAGTAACTTTTAATTAGCACGTATGTTTATCATAAAAATATATTCTACTATTATGTAAATGATTGTTATGATACAAACAACGTACAACGCATGTTTGAACTACTCGTACATAAAAGTAGTCATATATAAAATACTCGTAATTATTAATATTCATTTATATCAAAATTAAGAATAAAATTTACAATTATAATTTTCAATTAACTTAAATAACGATATATATGTTTAATTTCTATTAATTATAAATTACAAATTTCAAGATATGTTAAACAATTGGATAATCAAATTTATCTATAATTTAAACAATTAAATTATGATAATTATCTACTAATTATTAAATTTAATAGTGAATCTTATTTCAAAATGGTGATTGGATAATGCGAAAGTGAATAAAAAAATTTTAAAAAATTGAAAGATTCAGAATATCATACATGTTACAACATTAAAAAATAACATGTATAAAAAAACCTACTAATAGACTCCTTTTATTTAATTAATATATAGATATGAAAATGTTCAAGCACATTTTGAAGGTTTTGTTACAAAACTTCCTACCATATGTGATATGCATTGATGCACGCCATGTATATTTCAAATCTATGTGGCGCTCATCAATACATGCCACTGGGGTAGGAGGTTTTGTAACAAAATTTTTTAGAGGTGCTTGAACATTACCATATATAGATATGTATTCTCATTATATGTGAGTTTGTATTGTTGATTTTCTTGACTCTGTAAACCAGTAATATAAATATCATATACATTTGTACTGCATTGTAATTGTACTTTTAAAAAAATAGCATCGCTCAATTCCTTATCTAATTTTCAGTTTATATAAATAGCATTACTCAATAATAATAAAAAAATTATTCAAATAATCAAGGAACCAGCAAGCAAACGCAAACTTAAATACCGCCCTGATCGACTACCTTGCACAAGAAGTAAAAAATAAACACGAGTAAAACAATTACGCCATGAGATAATAGAAATTATTATTATTATTATTATTATTACTTTTTTTTTTATTTTTTTATTTTTTGGGCAACAAGATGATAGAAATAAATGAATATAACGGAAACGATATTAAAAGTCTCCGCTTCAAGATACGCCGAGGCCTTATCTTGTACTCCATCAGCAAATCTTGTACCATCAGCAAGTTTGCTAAGAGTTTCTCAACCAAACGTTGAGAAACTTTTTAGTTGAGAAACTTTGGTACAATTGCAATCTGATCTAGTAAAATACTATAGTGAAAATATAATTTACCTACTTCAGATTGAGTAATAGTGCTATTTATTTATTATATTGGAGACGGATGTCCAATATAGCACTAACATAAATAAGAAAAATTAAAGTATAACAAACTGTAGCACTTTTTTTTTTTTTTTTTTAAAAAAATCTATTTGTACTACTATTATATATAACTAACTAATTGCACAACTTGTACGCTTGACACTAGCACGTAATATTCTGCACCTTGTGATATTTATGAAAGAATTTTTATAGATTGTTCAAACAATTCTGCCCTCATGCATGTGATATACCACATGGGAATGGGGCGGCTTATCCTCATGAGAGCAAGAGAAATTTTTGGATGGATGTCATACGTACAATTGTTATAATTGTTTGTATAAAAATTTTCAAACACCTCTAAATGTGTCATCCTATATGGGTGTGTGGATGCACGAGACACCGACTTGAGTGTGAATTCTCAAGTTTGTCTTGTGTGCATTCAAACACTGATACACACCCAAGAGAAGGTGCCCAGCCGGATTGACTGGTTGTACTTGCCACCAGACTTCTCTTCCACAAAACCTTTTTAGATTCGTCGGTTTTCTAAAATGATGAACTTACCTAATTCCTAAATGAGTATGAACTAGGGATAGTTTTTGCACTGGTAAATTGGATTCAAAACAAAACCTGAATAGAGTATCAAACACAATCTGGTACGCTGTTTCAGTCTCATCTGAAGCGAAATGTTCGAAATGAGATTAGAGTGCATACTTGTTAAAACTTAAAGACCAACAGTGACATCTTACGCCCACAGAGGCATTAGATCAACCATGCATTGATGCACAAGAGGTTAGAATGACCATCAATTAGTAGCATTGAAGAAAGCTCAAAAGCTGAAAAATCATACAAGAACAAATGATTCTTGAGTAAATTACAGAAACAAAATGTACTTCCAATAAAAGAGAAAGCGTTAAAGAGGTTTATTCGTTCTAATACATCGGCTTTTGTTTTTTTCCATGTCATGTCACACCAGCACATTGTCTCTTTCAAAGGTGTTAACTATTGAACAGTTTGTCCAAACTCCAGACAAAGGCAACCAATACATGGCTTACATGCAAAACTGGGCTGGCAAAAGGGACCATCAAACAAGTAAATGTCCTAAATTTTCAATTGTGTGGATCCAAGGACCGTTCCCCTGCACCGTGTCATAGGAGCCACCTGATGCCAAACCGGTCTCTCATTTCCAAGCGACAGTATATCAACATCAGATGTCACCTTGATATCCCAATTCATCCTGTCAGGCCCTATAACTCCTCCTATTATGTAGATATCATCTCCCAATCCTATCATCCCAAAGCCAATCTTTCGACGAAACTCAGATGCTGAAACTACCAACTTGCTGAATTCCTTTTCTTGCTTGTAAATTTGGCCATGACTCATTACATACAGCTTCCCCTTGACAACTGCCATTGGACCCTGAAGCCAACCATAGTCATGAACCGTCCAACCTTGCTTAATACTATCCAGAACCTGAACAGTTGACAAACCCTTATGCAAGACATGAACCTTACCTCCGATAACCACCCCTGCACATGCAGAATTGTGAGTGTGGTGGAGATCAGGTATTGAAACCCAGACGTCCTTCTCAGGATCATAGATTTCAGCCTTAGAGATCGACTTCCGACAGTTAGTAAAACCACCCGCCACAATTATCTTGCCATCCATCACACAGCATGCAAACATTGCACGAGGCACTATCATAGATGAACGTAGGGACCATTGTCGAGAAACTGGATCATATGACCACACAGCATCAGTGGCAAAACTTCCATCCTGATCACCTGTTAAAGGATCTACAGCATCACTACCACCACCTAGCACAAAAAGCTTTCCCCCAACAGAGACAGCACCAAAGTGGGCAAGGTGCCTGATGTTTGAAGGAAGAACTGGGAGAGTTATCCAAAGGTCACAAGCAGGATCATAGAGCTGCCATAGATTGTCAGGGTCAAATGTACAGACACATATAAATTCCTCTGTCGAATTTACCTCCTTACGGGCCCTGAAGAGTTCTGTACTACGAATAGCAGCTCGCCAGGAGCGGGAAACGAGTTCTAACTTGGGATGAAGATGGAAGGGAACCCGTGCAAGGCACCTGAGAGCGACAGCATCAGGAAGGCCTTCAATAAGTCCAGACATAACCATGCACTATCTTGTATATCAATTCTTTCTTCGCAATGCAATTGTGATTATTTGCTTGTGGAAGATGCTTCAAGATGCACTATCTAAATCACTACACAACAAAACTCAATACATAAGAGCTGGGTAGTTCATATAAGAATCTCTAAGAGTCAAGTATTTCTACATCCTAATTGAAACAGTTAAAATCCATCTCACGGCAAGACATGTTAGCATTATGAGAGTATGAACATATAGGGAAGACATCCAAAACCAAGATCAGTTTGTGACTCAACAATAGTACACAAAAGGTTTTAGCATTTAAAAAAAAAAAAAATAGCAATCCACTTATCACAATTGCTCAAAAAAAAAAAATAAAGGAGAAGGTAATCAGGGTGTACAAACATCATATGATTTTGACCCTTGAGAAGTGGCAACCACAGATACCTACAGGTCCTATGCTCTGCAGTTCTCTATTATAAGAAGACAATATACATGCAATTTCACAACTGTAATCAAGTACAACAAGCAAATGCACTCAGTTCCCATAGTTGTTAAAATGGCAAAGCCTATCAAGGCCAGTTCCCATAGTTGTTAAAATTGCAAAGCCTATCAAGGCATCAATGCCTCCCAAAAACACGGCCACACTGAAGCCAAGCCACTCATTATATTCTAAGTAAAAGATCTCAGCATATGCAAAATTTACTCTGCACAATTTAGAAATTGGAGAGACTCTAAACAAAATTGAGCCAACCTAAGCTTGTTCTATACCACTAATTTGTGCAAATCACCACCCACGCGCATTTAACAAGCCATTCAGTTTGAGCAGCTAAAATATCAACGCCAGATAATTAACTAAAGGATAACTAATAACTTGGATGGAAATTTACAAGCCTAAATATTCAACGTAGTAAATACAACACTGTAATGCTAAAGACACACCTCACTCCCTCGACATGCATATCATTGAGCCATTTAAAACTATGCCATTACATGCTTGATAACAAAATTAATCAAGCATCAGAACCCCTATTAATAAGTCAAGAACAATCTATACTTCAGTTATGTCAAACCACTGCCTTAATACGTTGAAGTAAAACTAAGAATCAAGGGAATAGGACATGCATCACGTTAAACGAATATTCTGTGATACGGTCATCAGTGTCATTAATTAGAAAGGGCAAAAACTCGAGAGAAAAGGCTTGTGAAGATGCAGTTGAACAAGAACAGAAGATTGTGTATAAGCTGATGTTTCCTTGAGTGAAAAATATAGCCAACTTGTCATTCAGCAAGCACAAGGCACGGCTCTCATCTTTATCCACATAGAGAAAATGGATTCAATTCAACAGGTGGCCTCCCAGAAGTGCCTTTTAGAAAATGTACTTGTAGATGGGGGGCAAAAAAAAAAAAAAAAGAGAGAGGAAATGTTACAGGCTACTCACTCAATAAAGAATGCAAGGGATCATTCACTCCATAGATTGATAATCCAACAAGAAGGTCCAAAATTCTAGAAACATAACAAATAAAAGATACTTGAAATGAATCCATATCAGTGTACTCCAAAATAACAAAATAATATATGCAAAAGCCAAACTTTCAAATCCAATCCTTGCTTAGCACACCTTCAGACTAGCTAAAATATCATATTATTACACCCAAGTTAAAACTCAATTTCCTCCATTTCCATTGCTTGATTTTCTAGTCAATATATAAATTATTTGATATGATCATAACTAGCAACACAATCATTCCTATCCAGATTAAGCATATAATTCTAAGGCTCCAAAGTTTATGCAAATAAGACTGGCTGATTCAAAGACCAAAATTCTAGAGAGAAATTGATAAGCACTGAAGTTATACATATATACATTGGCAATCAAAACGTCATCAGCACAAAAGCAAATCCCCACATTCGAAGGGATATAACCAAATCACAAAAAACGGCAGAAACATAAATTTAACCACACTTCAAACAGAAATTCAAGCTCTAACATTAATCTAGAGCAAAAAAAATATATTCATCCTGCCTTAAATGCAATACATAAATAAATAAATAACAAATAACAAAAACAAGGATAACAGAAAATTCGCAACTTCAATAATCAATTAACCTCAAAATCCAACAAATAATATAGAAGATTCACAAGATTTAAAGATTGGATAAAAAAATCAAGGGGCTGGGGTAGGGAAACAAATTGAGATTTGATTACCAAAATCAGAGTGACCTGTACACCAAAAAGCCCGATGGGAACAACAACAATTCAAGTGGGTTTCAAACATTCTCCAAAAAGGTGAAATTTTTGGGAAATTTTTAACATTCCCGAGCCTTCGTTTCTGCCGTTTGGATTCAACAAGTCACAAACAATAAACAGGCATCACACGCACATTTCATATACATCTAGAGATACACACACATCAACAGATTACTGAAAGAATTATTGGTGAAATTTTCACATGAATTGTGTGAAAAATAACTGAAAATGATATTACCCTAAGAATTGGAATGGAATTGGCATGAGCAAGGATATTCTATGCTCGTAGGTTTTCTGGTCATTTGAACAACCAAATGTCACGTGACCGGCATGTGCTGATCTTCCCTAATTGTTGGTTTTTGGGCTTTGATTCGTAATTGGACTTTTGGTGGGTCTTTGCAAGCTGGTTACATCTGGATGGCGTGACATTCGTACCACGTGACTCCATTGCTTTATCATAATAATTTCATAATATTAATACAAGTTAATGATCAATGCGTCTAATTAAATATTGTTTTCTTCTAAGAAAAGATAGTGATTTATAATATTAAATTAAAAAATCATTCGTTCTTTTGCATCGGTGGATTAGCGTGGACTTCCTTACAGACGAAGGTTTCATGTTTTCATTTCTTGGACTCTTTATATCATAATCTTTGGCCTCAATGTCTATTTATAATATGGTAGGGGCACTTGAAATCCCATTATGTTGTTATGTCATGGGACTCGAAACTATATGTTAGGTATGTGACGAGTCTAAAAGGAGTTAAATTAGACAGAGAACATTGTTTGAGAACAAAGAAATTTGATTTTTTAACGTAAGTTCATTGAATCGAACTCTCTACAAACGGACCCATATTTTACCTCCTGGCGGCCCATGGAGGCCAGCACGTGACTGAATTTTGTTAATGAAGTATACTCCCTCTGTCTCAATTACTTTGTTCATGTTTTTTTTTTTGTTTGTTCTATTTTTGTTATCTTGTTTCTTTATTTAATATTTCTTTTTATCTTCATTTACAATCATACCTCCTTTGCATGAAAATATATACTTAGTTTTTAAACTATGTCAAACATTAAATATGGGTATTTAAGGAAATCAGTTTGTAATTAACCCCCCCCCCCTTCTCTAACTCATAAAAGTGGACAGGGCAAATGAGACGAGAGGAGTTCATACGTTTATAAGGTTAGCGTGATGTTGTGTTGAAAAAAACTCTCCTGCTTGCCGTGAGTTTTGTCTATTTTTGAGAGATTCTTTCACTTTTGCAAGTTTATATATGATGCCAAGTTGTTACAGATCAAACAAGTAATGTATCAATTACCAAAGAAGTAATGAATATCCTTCAAATTATTCCTTTTCAAAGCTCCCAAAAACAACAAAATGGAGAATAAATCAAGACAGAAACAAACAATCATGGGCATTTGAAGAATCAAGATACAACAGACATGCCAGATAGGCGTGAGACAAACAGATCAACATTGCTTAAACTCAGTAGCAAGCTTAAAAGCTTAGTGCATTGGCTGCTCCTGCAGCAACGATTACGGCGGCTGCCATGAGAGGAATCGGCGATTTAATGATGTTTCCATCAGATGTTCTCCCACCAGTTTCTGGTACTGTCTTTGATCCAGTTCCTATATCATGGATTTATCAAGTCATTAGCATCATCTTAGCCTTTCCATCTGATGTTTCATCTTAAAAAGAAAAATGTTTCCAGATTGTATGTTAGTCATTTCATTTAGAATCTGGTCTTTTGACCTGCCCCTAATGTGTAACCTATTTGATTTGCTTCCGATCTAATCGTGATTGATATTTTACTACAAAGCTCACGTATACCTGAAGGAACAGAGGGAACGGTGGTAGTAGTAGGGCTCTTAGCCGGTTCGTCAGAACCATCTGCAGGGGAGCTGACGGGAGAAGGTGAAGGGGAAGTGGCAGGTCCATTTGCGACCGCTGTCAAGTAAGACATTTGTTAAGCTCAATCGAGTTTCAAAAAGATTTGCAGGAAGAAAGAAAGAAGAATTGAGAGAATTATACCATTGCACTGGCTGACTGGAGGAGTTTGAACACTACAAGCACCTGGAAGTGCCAAAGCAAGAGACTGGTTTATATTTAGACCAAAAGACACACCAGTGCCACTTAGTAAAGCGCAAAGACACTGGGGCTGTGACTTAACTACGCTATCGAGTGATGAGCAACAAGTTGATGATGGGGTCGATGAGTTTCCAGTAACGTAATTTAAACACGAGGAGAGGCTCATGAGTGTCCCGGTGCATGAGCTCGACTGGCCCATGGCTCCACCTAGAAGCATAAACGAAAGAACTAGGATCATACCAAACTCGACTTGCCTAGTAGCCATAAATTGCAGTATCACAGATTTAAACTAAAATATAGAATTAGTGGTAAACCAAGAATGTTGTGTGTGCTATGACCGGGAAGTGAAAGATTACAGCAAATTTATATGAGTATCTGGACAGAAGAGACAATGTTATTTGGTATTTTGGTGGCCAAACTTCATTAAATTAAGGACTCTGATAACTAATCAGAAGTTGGGTTTTCAAACCCTTTTGGTATACCTAGCATATCAAACTAATTTATACTATCTAGGAAATTATACCTTTATTTTTTGTTTTATTGCTTGGATTTCTTCAATTAGTTCTGCATCAGTATATGTTTTAGTTATGCACCAGTAGGATATACTAGGTAAGTAGGTATTCCTACTGATGAAATGTCTAGTTGACGTCAGTTTCCTAGATGAAATAATCAACGAAAACACCATTCTCTTACATAGACTGTCTGAATGATCGTGGATGCTTTTAGTGTCAAGTGCACGTAACTTTCATATTCACGTTCACCGGTTATCCTAGGTGTTTATCCTGCTTGTTTCTAGTTTATGTTTTGGTTTGTGTGGGAAAGAGGCATGAAAAAAACTTCTACTAACAACTGGATGCCACTTCCATATCAAAGGCAAGCAATTATACGAATACTGTTCAATCGATTTCTCTAACATCATTTGATTTTTATCTACTGTAATAATGGATGGGTTGAAGTTCTTTTGTTGTCAGTCTTTACTGTCACAAAGTCCACGTAGTTGGTAAAACCTTAAAATTTACTTGTTCCTTGGATGATCTAACGAAAAGCAGAAAAAGAACCTAGTAAAATAAAAGTTGTTTCTACATGCTACCTACACCATCACCAACTTTTCTTGACAAATACGTCTGAGAAAGCTAATATTTGTCTGGAAAGGAATAGGTCAAAGCAAAATTTTATTTATGTTAACGTCTATTATATTCAGTAAGTCTGTTTTTTCCTGTTATCGTAAGGATGTTAGTGAAGAAGTAGTTGAATGATCACCCTCTAGATTTCCATGTTCATGTGAATTTACTGTCCAGAGGTGTTAACCTGTATATGTTTCGTTTTCCCTGGGGCTACTTGCAACTACTGAATTAACGTGTACTGGGATGCAGAGGCGTTAAAATCACATGATTGTGCTTAGTTTAGCCCGACTAGCGAAACATACATAGGCAAAGCCTTGACAAGCCGGGGCCTCACCGTTTCTATTCTTTTTTCCTTTTGGTTCTTATTTCAAGCCTTGAAGCCCCGTCCATTTTGACATTTACAAATCATCAAAGATGCATTCAATACGCAGTTCGGTTTCATACTTTCATAAGAATATAGTTACTTGAATCTTTTAGGTGTGTCATCAGGGAGTTTCGACAATTTTGGTACCCAATAGCATTGAGTAGGAGAATTGGTCTAAAAATTGATTAAAACAGGTCAATGAATACCATAAAATTTGAAATAAGAAAATACTTAAATCTGTGAACAGTACAGCAATGTCATGCCAAATACTCAAAAGAAGGAAAAACGAAAAATAACAATAACAGTTTCCATAACAATGGTACAAAAATGGCACTCCATAAATCTGAATTTGACAGTAGAACATCCATCTGATGCTGCTGAATCTCAGAATCCTTTGGCATATAAGGCACCCGATGCGATGAAGAGCAAGAGACCTGCAAGTTTAACTGATGATTTGACGCCGCTTGCACCATTTGAGGTTCCATCTATTGAGGGAACAGTTTTAGATCCCGCTGAAAGAAAAAGTTGACTTAAATAAGCTCATGTCCATCTGATTAATATGTTGAACAAATATTTGCCAATACTTCATAGCGGAATTATCCAATACCTGATGGAAGAGTAGGCACTGATGGCTTTGTTGGATTCTCTGGAGTTTTAGAGGAATCAGAAGGGGAACCTGCTGGGGTTGACGATCCATTTCCTTCTGTATTTGCATAGAAGATTGATCAGTATTTTGCATGGCAATTTAGAATCATCATAGCAAATTCTGATACAGAAAAAGTTTGAATATCAGAATTCATCTTACCCTTACACCGACTAACTGGAGGAGTTTCCACATTGCAAGCGCCAGGTAATCCCAAAGCAAGAGTTTGGTTTATATTGACACCGTAAGAAGAAGCATCACCATTAAGTAGCGCGCAAAGACACTGTGGCTGGGACTTGACTACATTAGAAAGCTGTATGCAGCAGGACGAGGATGGTGTCGATGAATTGCCACTAACGTAGTCAAGACACGGGTACAAGGTCATGAGCGTCTTGGTGCAGCCTGATTGAGCTGTAATTCCATCCAAAAATATTACCACAAGAACAAAAACTAGACAGGTTTTGATCATTTTTGAAGCCATTTTCTTGAAATTTTGTCTGGTGCAAAAAAATGAATTTCTTGTGGGGATTGCAGAGTATTTACTGATGATATGAAGTTTGTAGCTGAGTGAGGAGGGATAACGGGATTGGGGATTAAATAGGAAGCATTTAGGGAAAGAAAAACAAAGCAGAAACAAACAGGTTAGTTGGTTAGCCAACATCTAAACTAAATAGTTAGTTTTATGTTTTAAAAAATTAATGATTGAAACATAGTACTTAATCAAGAAAGGCTTTTATGATAACAAATTTGAACAATCACAGCCATACTACATTAAAAATAAAAAATAAAAAATAGAATATTATAACTAGTCTCAAGGTAGAAAAAAGTTTGGCATTGACAGATATATTGAAATTTTGCAGGGTTATTAAATAATTTTGGCTGTTTTATGCTGATAGCTCAAAGTTCTTTCGTGGTGATTGACATAGAGAAATTTGAAGGGGGAGGGGTAACAAATTGAATGCCGGAACAGCGAAAAAGTCTAACACAAGCAGAATAACTAAACCTCTGAAGTGAAGCTTCTATTCTTTCAAGCTCAAGAAGTGGATGGTGACATTCGTTTTCAACCCAGAATTAGTTAAAAGTGGTTGAGCTCC
>CAVNYN010201930.1:92877-106583 GCA_963692815.1 Nyctanthes arbor-tristis
TTGATCACTATTCATAAGATATATGGTGATGTCATGCTTATATTTTTTCTTTTCTTTCTTTTTTTTTGGCTTTATTTTTGAAACATTTTTTTTTTATACAATTGGAGAATTTCAGGGAGGATCATATACTTGAATTTAAAATCTCGTCTTGGTGCAGCCTGATTGAGCTGTAATTCCATCCAAAAATATTACCACAAGAACAAAAACTAGACAGGTTTTGATCATTTTCGAAGCCATTTTCTTGAAATTTTGTCTGGTGCAAAAAAATGAATTTCTTGTGGGGATTGCAGAGTATTTACTGATGATATGAAGTTTGTAGCTGCGTGAGGAGGGATAACGGGATTGGGGATTAAATAGGAAGCATTTAGGGAAAGAAAAACAAAGCAGAAACAAACAGGTTAGTTGGTTAGCCAACATCTAAACTAAATAGTTAGTTTTATGTTTTAAAAAATTAATGATTGAAACATAGTACTTAATCAAGAGAGGCGTGTATGATAACAAATTTGAACAATCACAGTCATACTACATTAAAAAAAAAATAAAAAATAGAATATTATAACTAGTCTCAAGGTAGAAAAAAGTTTGGCATTGACAGATATATTGAAATTTTGCAGGGTTATTAAATAATTTTGGCTGTTTTATGCTGATAGCTCAAAGTTCTTTCGTGGTGATTGACATAGAGAAATTTGAAGGGGGAGGGGTAACAAATTGAATGCCGGAACAGCGAAAAATTCTAACACAAGCAGAATGACTAAACCTCTGAAGTGAAGCTTCTATTCTTTCAAGCTCAAGAAGTGGATGGTGACATTCGTTTTCAACCCAGAATTAGTTAAAAGTGGTTGAGCTCCAAACACCCTTCAATCTACCAAATTTCCCTTGGAATTAATCTTTAAGTACATTAATTAGTGTAAAAAAATATCGCAATTTTGGAGTCAGTTTATAAGAATTGCTTTATCTAATTTTAGTTAACTCATCCTGTTGCTAGGTCTGATGAATATCCAATGCTATGGCCACAATCGAAACGTATATGCAAGAAATTTACCAACCTCTTAAGAAGCCTTTAATGGTGGCAAAACTGGACTTGTCGCTTCCAAAGTTATATGTGCTCTTAGTCATCCTTCGGAAAACTGATGGGAAAAATTCTAAGGCTAGTTCACTTGTAAATGCAATGCTCAACTATTGATCAAAATTGATAGGATCTAGAGAACCTGTATGTATATTAATGGAAAACTTAAATAATTTCTATACAAAGTCAGCCTATACAAGGTATTACTATGCACAATAATTAGGAAATGAAAATATTCCATGAGATCTCGGCTTCTTGAACAGGCTCTTCTCGTGATTGGTCGGCCTGCTTGCATGACAAGTAACAAATCACTTATAACCGGAGGTCCTTTTTTCTTCTTCTTCTTCCATTTTTTTTCCTTTTCTTTTTTTGAGCTTTTTTTTATGTTTATTTATTTATCTATTAATACAGAATTGAGAATTTCAAGTCGGACTGGAATCCAACAATTTTCGTATATTGCATAATATTTTGTTTTAGAGAACAGCACTAGAATATAATATATACTAATAATCTGAAAAGAGAAAAATAGCGTTCCATAATAATGAACTGGCAAATGTACAGAAGAATCTCAGACAGCCTTGACTCCTGTCGAAGAAGCCATGCGGATAACTAGTACAATATTGGTGCATTGGACACAGAAAAATGAATAAAGAATGATAATATTGATGACTCTATAATATATCGATGATTAATTCCTCCGAGTAGAATACACATGTACTATATTTAACTGCATAAGAACTCCTTAATCTCGTCAAAACTCAAAATCGCATGCCAGATAAAGCATATGAAGCGACGAGAAGAAGGATTCCAATAAAACTGAGTGGTGTTTGAATGTTGCTTCCCCCGACAGAGCTACCATCTGTGTTGGGAAATGTTTTAGACCCGGTCCCTGCATTCAAATATATTCCAAGTCTTAATAAAAGCTAAAATAGGCCATCTTTTGATTGGTTATTTCTGAAAACTTAAGAATTTTATAACTTTGTGAGAATGTCTCCATTGATTTTTGTTAATACCTGATGGAATGTCTGAATCTGATGGTGTGGTCGGAACATCAGGCACTTCATCAGAGTAATCTGATGGAGCCTCAGCAGGAGAACCAGAAGGGGTAGGTGCAGAAGTTGTTCCTCCATTTGCATCTATATTTACAAGCAAATCAAACTGATCAGTTCAAGACAATGATAATAGTTTGGATTAATAAAGATAGAAGAAAAAAATGCAATATTACAAGTGTAGAAACCGTAAACATTACCACTACACCGGCTAACTGGAGGTGTTTGTACGTTGCAAGCATTAGGAAGAGCAAGGGCAAGAGTTTGATTTATCGTGACGCCTAAGGAGGAAGCACCACCGCTCAGCAATGAGCAAAGGCATTGTGGCTCTGACTGAACTACACTTGAAAGTTGTGTGCAACACGATGAGGACGGAGTCGATGAATTTCCACTAACGTAGTTTAGGCACGGATATAAGCCCACCAGCGCCTTAGTGCAGCCTGATTGAGCCCTGGTACCGTCCAGAAGCATGATGACAAGAACCAGAATTAGGCTTATTTTTTGTACTACAGAAGCCATTATCAAAAAATAAGTCGGAGAAAGGAAAATGTTTTGTTGATCACTTGATCAGATTTGAACTTGACTTGTGAAGAGGGAAAACAGGTGCAGGCTTTAAATAGAAAGTTTGGGTGGGGAACAGGAGCAACACATAAACAATAATAGGTAAGTTTGGTTAGCCAACTTTTGAACTTGATTGAACATTGGACTTTGGAGACTCTACACATCAGCTCATTGGACTGTATAATTTTCTTTTCTTTATTATGAGCAATTCCATCTACCATTCTAGGACATTCAATTTTCATGAAGAAGTTGAGGTTCCATCTTAATAGGGAAACGGAGCTACGAACTTGTGAGTTCAAAGATCTATCTATCAAGAAAAAAGGTTGGTGACACCCTTGGGGACCTCTGACCTTCCCGCAAGCATCAGGGACGGGCCTTGAGCGACGATTTCCCCAGTTTTTATGCTCAAGTCATCAAGTATACAACCACCCTCCAAACAAGCAGTCTAACTGTCCTTTCCTAACATGAAAATTCTTCTTTTCAAGTCAAGACAGATGATGACAAATCATTAGTCCCTTCAATAAGTTAGTCAAAGTAGTTGATCTCCAAAAACCCACCTCAAAACTACCAGTTTCTCCCTCAAATTTAACAAAGTAATTAACTTGCAATACATATACTCCACATTTCAATCCCGATGATCAAACATTTAGCTGCTTCATTTTTTCTCCAGGAACTTAATTAATGCAATGGAATATTTTGTCTTTATATCGGTGTTAATGTTTTCAGTTCTTAGAGTAAATGGGCAAATTAGTACACCATGTTCAAGTTCAATGATAAGCAGCTTCACCCCATGCTTTAACTACCTAACTGGAAGCAGTGGCTCTGGATCTCCACCAACTGAAGATTGCTGCAATTCACTGAAAACTCTCATTACTGATAACATGGATTGTACATGTCTTATAGTAACCGGCAACGTTCCTGTCTCCATACCATTTGTCAATAGGACTCTAGCAATTTCACTCCCCCGAATGTGTAAAAATTCCGTTCCATTACGGTGCAAAGGTACATTCGCTCTACTTCTCCTTATGTTTCCCTCATATGTCAACAGGGTGTTGCTAATAATAATTTTCTTTCTTCTTGCAGCCTCAGGTGTTGCCTTACCAGCTCCAGGTTGAATCTAATACCCTGTTCTCATCTGATTTCAGTAGCACGTATTAGTTAAAAGCAACAATGATTTTAGTAAGATTCGATAATGGGCAGGTCCTGCTTTATTCGCTCCAACTGAAGCACCGACCACTGCTTCTGCTCCTCATCATGCTCATAGTCCAAGAGGTAACATTCTGAAAAACCAATGTCCAAGTAGAAATTTTTGAGCTTCTGCTTAGCAATACAACGAGATTAATGATGTAATAAACCTTGGACTATATATGATGTTACACTTTTTTAAGTTTATAATTTCATGCAAAATGGGAGTCTTTTAAGTTTTTCCCTTTTTCATGTCCATTTCTCCAGCTTCCAAAGCACCAGCAGCTGAGGCACCACCATCAGCCGAAACACCAGTGGATATTGCAGTGGCATCTCCACCAAAAGTTGCGTCAGCTCCAACGGCAAATCCAGGGGTCAGACCAGTTCTCACTCCCAACTCAGGGTCGAAAAATCCATCAGTTTTTTCCTTGGCATCTCTTGTACTAATGCTTGCTGGAATCATGGTTCAAAAGTTCATTTGATCTCTTTATGTTGCCATTTTCCTTTTGATAATTGTATACTTGATTCGATTGTAAAAACTATAAGATTGATGGAAGGAACAAAAATTTCTCTTATAACAGTCACGGTTGGATTTATGATTAATAGAAAGGTAGCTGCCGAATATTTACTTTTCGTATTTGATTTTTAAGTTATAACCGACTAAAAAAGGAGGTTTTCTCTCGAGTCTAAAAAACAAACTGAGGACTTCGTCAGAAAAAATAAAAAATAAAAAAAAAAACGAACAAACTGAGGTCAGTCTCAGTAGAATTATTTGCCGTTGCTTCCAGTTCAATTGAACTGGGCCTGAATATTAGCAATGCTCAACTTGCAAACTAGCTCTAAGTCCAAGTCCAACAAAACTCACATTTTTGGCAAGGTTAATTGGGCCAGGCCATCTAAAGAGAAAGGGCACAATTGGTCAATTTGTGCCCAAGCTAATATAGCTAGGCCTTGCCTGTGACAATTTAAAAAGGTGTAACATTAAAAAGAGATGCCTTCTTTATTAAGCTATAATATGTTTAGTGAGTCTCTAGACTTCATTTTTAATACCTTTAGGTATTTATTTAGATAAGATAAGTATTCATCTCATCTATAAAAGTTTCTTTAGATTTGATCTTTATCTCTCGGTCAATATTGTATTATGTTTAATTAATTTCTACATCTTAATCCAAGTCCATTACCTAGTTTAATACACACACAACATTCTTACTTTCACTTTTGCTGGTCTATTGACTCTATTCTATGTTACTTTATATCTTTGAATAATCTAATCGTCCTCGCAGCCATCCATCCTCGGAATCAGTATAATATCAAGCATCACTAACAAAGAAACTTTAAATCAGATGCTAGTATATTGTGATTTTATTCTCATTTACAATTTACAATATTATTCAATGCTTATTACTTCTTTTGTCTCAGCCACGCCATCACCTCGTGTATAGAATATAAGAGCATTCCCCAATGTTGGGGAATTTGGGGTTTTCCCCAAATAAAACCAAATGGTGTTCATATTTGAAGGGGAAAAAAGCCATTTGGAAATCGGAAAAACCCATTTGAGGGGCTAAATTTGGCCCTAATGTTAAAGAATTCCCCCTCCAATTCTTGGTCTCACAAATGTTATATAAACCAAAAATATTCCGCTATGTGTCTAATTTTAATTTTATAACCAAACAATTATTAAATAGGAGATGAAAATTTTGAATTTTGTGACAAATGAAAAATTAAATAGGAGAAAAATTTACTATCTATGTGTACAAAACAAAAGAGAATTCAATTTATATTTTCACATACATGTACAATTCCAAAGTGGTTTAAAAAATATAAACAGTGACGTTAAATCCACAACAGCCGCCAACGTCCTTACATAAATAGTAGGCACGTATTATCCTTAAATATAAATATATTATAATACATGATAAAATTAAATTCATATGATAAATTCCAAAAATCTATACTTATATTTTTTCCCCTATACATTATTTGAAAATAGGGCTTTCCCCCCAATTTTTTTGACTTGAATTTTTTCCCTTTAACTTTTTCACCCCAACATTGGGCAAAAATGTTCACCCACCCACTGGTGGGTGAATTTACACCCCCCGGCGGACCAATCACTGCCCCCCACATAGGCGGGGGCGGTATAAGTTTATCCACGGGACTAAACATTGGGAATGCTCTAACCGTGGGTTATGATCAAAGTATTTGTGATAGTAATCAGCATGACTAGTTGCTGATGAGTGAATTAGTTAAGTGCTTTAATTAACACCTACTCTAGGACACGAGTAAATATCGGCCTGTAGAATAGAACAAGAGCACGGCCTATTACTGACTGATATTTCAGAGTGACTGAGGGAGAGAGACAGACAGTGTCCATCTGACAGCCTTGTTTAACAAGCAAAGGTTGCTACCAAAATTAAATACCTATCATAACGTGACATCATTTTTACCTAAATTAATACCCAATTTTGTATATCTTGTACGCACCTTGGGCAAACCATTTGTTTACTGTTGTTCATCACTTGATCTAACAGTCTTCTTTACAAGGGTTACTTTTTGATTCCCTTTACAAGTTCTCTAATAACCAGAGAAGACGACAGGATATAGGAGTAATTGAAATTTGACGACCACTGATGATTAACGAGTAATTGAGTGAAATCTTTCTCTTTTGTTATTACCGTTCTTACATAAAAAAGTTGTGCGCTAGTTTATTCAAAACCTCTCCTATTAGCTTTTGGGCATTGAACTTGTAACACTAGCTTCGGGGCATGTTACAAGTGACACGGTTAAGTGGCGCCTGCCTTTTCAACTCTAGCATGTCATATTAGAGCTAAGGCTTTTCGTGTTATCCTAGCTAGATTGATTGTGTTGTTGTTATTGCGGCCGTATAATGGAGAAAATATGGATACTCCCAAAACAGATTGTTGTGGAATTTGATTCATAGCTCGGTTTTTATCAGCAAAAAGCACTGTTATTTATATAGACTTATATTAAACTAGCTACAGAATTACTAGTACCGGTCAATTCTCTAGATATAGCAGCTAAACCATATTATTTCAACTTCAATAATGTAGCATCACATCTAGAAGTTGCTAATTGATTTAACAGTGGTAATAGTGCTCTTATTTTTTTGCCATAATAAGTAGATAAAAAGTTCCTGCTGAATTCTCGATCTAAACAGGGTTAATTACAAAGTCCATGACATCACGTGGGCGTCACGTGAATCTCTCTGTTTGTGTGTGTCATTGCCTAGCTAGGCTGATTGCTGATGATGTTTTTTATACTGCTGATACAAGCCACTGCACCCCCATTAATAGATAGTAATTTTTGAGATCGATAAAGGTGAGAACGCATGGTTAATTTGAGGGGTCATAAACTGTTTGAGGGAAATTCTGAATGTTTGGCTAGAATTTAGATTATAATCTATTATCATTTTATTGATTGTTTTTTGTAAAAAATAAATAATTATTATTTGATTTTTTAAAAAAAGTGAAACTAATTAAATGATGTCGTGTGATATATTATAATCCAGGGTCAGTTGCCAAACACCCTTTTGCAGTATCTAGAAAGAAAGAGACTGCAAAAACTGACTTAGTGAATCTATTAATTTAAACGATGCATTCTATATAAATGTCTTTTAAAAAAAAAAACATGTACAATTTTTTTATACACAAGCCAACGAGGAATGGTTGTAGTTCAAATTCGTGTTTATTGTCCAGAAACTTAAACCTCCAATGTCTAAGGTGATATCGAGTATCAGTTCTTATAGCATTGATGTATTCCATGTCCTTACATCACATAAGATATACTCCTAGAAATAACTCAAATGAGACAATTGAAAGTACACACACCGAATGGACACATGTTTAGAGATAAGATAACTCTCTAAGAACTAGAATAGAAAAGATCGAGAAAGGGGTAAGTAAGAATTCATTAAAGGGCCAAACATAATAATAATACATGTTTCTTGTTGCACAACTAGAATAATATCTCAACTTCAAATCATACAAGTAAAAAGCAAAATAGTATGACGAAATTATCAATATGGTGGAATTTGAAGGCTCCATTGGAGTCTGATATATCTTCTTAGAAAGATTGTACAATTAGAAAGGACGAAAGAAAAATAGTGTGAATGCCATCGAACAATGAGATATGCCTTTGCCCACAGAAATTTTTAAAATCCCATTGTCAATCCTAAAATTATTAATTATTATTAAATATTAACAAAGAGTTGGACCGACTTCTACTTAAATGTTATTCCAATCCAAAGACATAATAATTATTATTATTTTCTGAGGAATATACATAGAAATCAAGGTGTTATATATTTTTTCAACTCTCAGACTGGAAACGACTTGCAAAACTCTTATGATGCTTCTGACATACATTTTATAATTATTATAATTCCTCCTGATAAGGCAACAATGTCTCCCGGAGCATGTGAGACCTCGAGAATCATTTAAAATTGCATTTTATCATTTTACGGCTCATCAAGAATAAGTACGTTTGATATAAAGTACTTGTTCTTGGAAATTTCTAACAATGTATTTCGAAAAGCATTGAAAAAAATTATTTAATTACAAAGCGTAAGTAGAAATAACGTTACATTACACTTTATAAGAGTCAGGTCAAGGAATCTTCTGTGACATTTTTGAATTGATTTGATATAATCAAAGAAACATTACGGTAAGAGAATAGAATCGGAGAGCTTTTTATAGTATTAGTTAAACGGCAATATCTGTATTGTCTTAAGATTGGAAACCAAGGTGCAAAGTCCCTATCCCCACTTGGATCTTTGTCTCCCTTCTTTAATAAAATATAGTGTTACCTTAAATCAAGTCAAATGAAAAAGAGAGAACAATACAGTCTTATGAAATCATATTTCAAAAGTTAAAGCATTTGTTACCTTGCCATCGGTACAATATATAAATAAAACCTTTTTTTTTTTTAATATATAACTAGGTGGCGATGAGAGCCTTTGAGAGTGAATCTTTTGAAAGTGATTTGTATGGTTACAAACAAGCCTTGTTCGAAGGCAGAAGAGAAGCATGAGATTTTGCAATTTCCCATGTGAAAAAAAAATGGCAAAGATAAAAAGTGAAAAATTGCCAAATGTCACATCTGTCGGGGGTAGAGAAGGGCTTTCTCTGCTTCTCCCAAAACTTGGAATTTGGAAGCATCCAAACATTTTTTGTTTTGTATTTTTCCTTTTGTTGCATTCCATTGCCACCCCGAAATATTCCTTAGTTTTGTGTGACAAAATGTCACCAATCACTGCATTCCTACGTCCCCATTTTCTTTGATGTCTATTAAGAGATAGAAGAAACACAAATTATCCCTTAACGTGGACCAGATCGGAAGAGGTCGTGTAGGGAAAGAGTGTAGGCTGCACCGTACACGTACACTATCAGGTCACGCCGGTAGAGCTCGTGATTTGCCTTCTCAATTGTTTAACAATTGAAAGGTAGGGGATAGAGCCCTTAAACTAATAACATAAATCCAGTAAAAAACTACCCTCGACTTTTATATATGTTTAGCATACAATATTGAGCAACACTATTAACAAAATCTTGTCTTTTTCTTTTTCGACTATTGTCTGAGAGTGTCATATCCATGTGGCCAAAAACAAACATAGGAATTGGCAAGTGAAAGGCAAGAATGCATGTAATTTGAACGTCCAAAGTGCAGAAGTTACAATTTTGACTTGATAAAGCACGTAATTGCAAGACAAACCAGACTTGGCTGTTGAACCTCACTTTTCATACTTTCGCAGTTACACACTTTCAATTGTGTGTTTGTGTGTGGGTGTCCCCTCCACTAACCAAAAACCATAGCTATATAATAAGCAAACTGTTGCAATATAGACTGCCAAAATTTACAGAATTTGCACACCATACAGAAAAAAGGGGAATGCAATAACAGTGACCATCAAAATAATGCCTTTTATCTTTTCAGTAAAATGCTCAACTTTGTCAGTATTTAGTCATTGATTTCTACAGGATAGGAATCTTGATATCATAGTATGATTTTTTCATTTTTTTTTCCTCTCCTTCACTACTAACTTGAAATGCCCTATCCGGCTGTGTCCCCGTGCTTCCCTTTCGTTGGTGGAAGATGACAGAATATCGTGAATGAGCACTCATCAACTTTTCACACGGTTCCTATAAACTCATAACTGAGTACAACCAATATACTTTTTCTTCACATGTTATGAAAGCATCCTGCAAAAACAATAAGTGAATTAGTATTATATCACGTGTTTTTATAGTTATAGAGGGTGCAATAGAATTCGTACCCACTGTGACCTTGAAAAAAAAAACTTCTCTTCATGCCGAATTTATAGTATACATGGCCAAGAGTTGGTGATAGAAGAAAGGAAGTTCAGAGCCTAATATGACGTGGAAAAGCATAAGAAGAATTAGAAATCGGAGGATAGCTAAGAAAGAGGAAAAGAAAAAGAATATACCAATTAATTACCATCCATCTAAATGTACGTCTTTGTCACAAATAAAGCATCGTCTTTAATGGCTTATCTGCAAATATAGAACCATCATTATTATACAAGTTAAGACCAATAAAGAGGTTTCTTCAGAGAGCTTTTCATAAGAGATAATAAATTGCAAAGGTGGTCATTTGCTAAATATATAATCAGGAATCAATTTCTTGGGTCAACATCAAAATGAAATGTTGCAAATGGATAAAGATTATGAATTTGGAACTCTAGCAGGGAAAAAGTCAATATATTTTGAGATATGAGAAATTTTGATTCACCTTAATGTTGGAGGAGGAACTCCGATCAAATCAAAGATGCAGCAGTTCACGATGATGGCATTGAGGGTCCATCTGCATAAAATGTACGTGAATAGTTAAGTTAAAAACTGAGAAGACTAATGTCTTTTTTGATCCGCCTTCTTTTTCTTTTTCTTTTCCTTGAGTCTTTCTTAAAGAAAGTTGACAAAAAAATGGAAATTGAGTTATTCATTTGTATAAGAAAACTTACTCCCCCAGCACTGTTTGTTGATGCAGTCAATGTTCAAGTGCTTAAATGCGGGTTTATTCTTTCCTCAGTAGAAATTTACTTCACTGTAACCACGTGAATAAGGAAGCAGTTCTTCGACTTCAATCCTAGAGCTGGAATAACTCGTGCTCTTTTTGAACCGACCACGATAAATCGACTCAACTTCTGCAATAAATATACCATAAACTGGTCTATGATCTGAGAACCTTGACTCTCCTCGGACATATGATAGTTGATGGATGCCTCGACCATACCACAGTATACGGTCACACCTTTATCCATGAACACAGAGCATTATTGGTTCATCCAAGAGTTTCTCTTAAGATAAGAAGTGCTTATTTTGCACGTAGTATTAGAACAGCAGTGAACACTGAACAATGCAATATAGAAGGTCTTTGGATTTCCTTTTCGTTCTATTGTACATTCGTCTTGCCAAACATTCCATATGTATACTAATTACATTGGCATGTAATTTCTAAAAAGAATTATTACCAGGCGGGTGTTCTCCGTTTCTCTTTATGGTGCATATTCTCCCCGGTATATCTATCAGAATTATTGGAATACTTGTAAGTTGGAGGGAAGTATATTCTTCCTTCATTCCATCCAGAAAAAACACGTCCCTCTCTCTGCTCTATGCAAAGCTGTGGACGATCAATGGTTTCATTTAAGCAAATCATATACTCGTTGAAGAGAATATTGGTAAATGAACTTGAAGCTTCTAGAGCAAATTCACTTTACTTACCTGGTCATTTTCTAACAAAGCCCTCCAGTTGCGCATCTCCACAAGAGCTTTTGCACATCGATAAGAAAGTGCTATCCGATAATTCAAGTCCCCAAGCCATATAATTCGACTAGAAGAAACCAAAATGATTATTCAGAGTTTGAAATTAAATTTTTATCAAGTCACCCATCCTCAAACAGCAAAAATGTTAGAGCATATCATTAACATAGCGAAAAACCAAAGCCAAATAAATTACTGAACGAAACAAGGACGAGGAACGTACTCATGCTCAAGAATTGTTTGTGGAGAGTTCTCATCCCCTGATCCATGAACATGTGGAAACCTTGTTTTCCTCAAAATCTCCATAACGTCGGAATTCCTCCGCAACTCATCACCGTCCTTCTCTCCAGAGGTTAAATGGCTACAAATGAAGCAGAAGCTTGTTTGGTGCAAAGACATGCTAATCGAAATTGAGCCCTGGAAAATTTAACAAGATTAGATTTTTGCATTTGTTATTCTAGGCAGAGTACAACATTTTCAAATAGCTTGGATGCAGACCTTGTTTCCGAGATAACCCATCAGTCCTCTGCCAACACAAGAAACCTTCAGATTTCGAACAGCATCTCGCAGATCACTTTTTATCCATATTGTGAGGAAAATCCCGACCATCTGCTTGCTTGCAACCAAACAGTATCGAGACTGTCCTGATTGCCTGTCCCTTTCCTCTATCGGGACAAAACCACTGCATGAATTTGGAGAGTACTGCGAAATATATGGTGAATCGTCCAGCCCATTCTCATCATCAGATGAACCATCACATCCGACATTAGTATCATAATCACTCGGTCTATTTCCAAAGATAACTCTGTCACAGACACTAAAACGACGATCAAATGTAGGCTGTGGCATTGACATTGACATTTCACTCTCCATCATTCTCATACTACGGCTCAATGACTGAAATGAACGACGTTGGAAAAAAGAGGAAGCTTTTTCTCTATTTGTTCCCTCAAAGTCGGCATCTAGTTCAACAATTGGGTCAGGAACTGGTGAAGGCGTACGATAGCCACCACCATTGCCTGGAAGACTATTCAGAGTTTTCCTAATAAGTGCTAACCATTTCCTTGCTGGACCATTATCTTCCGTCCCCAAGACATTACCAGCATTTAAAGGAACAATTTCTTGAAACCTAAAATTGATAAAAGAGAGACTTCGATCAATATTCATTCATTTGTTTACATGGTGATCACACAAAGGTCTTTAATTTACAACAAATTTACCCACCCAAGAACATAAATATCCGCGGGAGGTGAGTTGTGTAGCCACTCTTCAAGATTCAAATGACTAGGTGGAGATTTTCCAGCCACATTCCATGTAGCCACAAAGAGTCTACTCCAAAATAATTTATGAAAGCAAAGGGAAAATGTAAAACCACATACTTACACTAAGAAGAAAAAGAGAATTAGAGTAAACAACAGGATAAAAGAAGAACATACTTATAGTTCTGCAAGTCTGTGATTTGGGAGCAAGAAAGGTCAACCTTACTTCGTCGGACACGATCAGGGATCCGTCTACTCGATCTCTCTATCAATTCAATGGTGCAAAAGAAATAGAATTAGAAAATTTTATCAAATCAGGAAAAATGATGTAGTGGGGGAACCCATCTTTTTTCTAAGTTTGCAGTTAGAACATTAGCCAATAATAATTTGTGGTCCAAAAGGAAACCTGTCATGCTTTTCTTGATGGTGCACGCCTCCCTCTCTGAGTAATTGTTCCTCCATTCTTCTTCAACACCTGAAAAGGGGAAAAAAAGAAAAATTAAAGCCAGCTGTTTCATTACTGTTTCAGCAGAAGACCCACCTAAGGAAAACACAAAGTGACAAAAGATTATTTACTTGACACTGATAAAAATGAATATCCTGAGAATTTCAGAGAAAAGAATGATAAGAACAAAAAGATCTCAGCACATTGAAAATGGAACGACTTGCTATAATCCAGTTTCCAGCGCCAATAAAAACAAAAATAGATTACTTAAGCCTTAAAGGGATTCATCACTGCTTAATAAATTTCCATCTCATTTTAGCAATTTATATTTAACCCAGAAGCAAAAGA